>CAOLHI010002359.1:0-265300 GCA_948474755.1 Ctenosaura bakeri | reverse complement strand
AACTCTTACATTTGCTGTTTTCATTTCCTTAATAATTCAGTCTGCCTCCCAACTTTTTTGTATTTTGTAATTTGTATTTCTAAATGCTTGGCAGACATTTTGAATTACTGTAATGTTAGATATTTGGGAACTGAAAGAAAAATTCATGGGAGGCAGAATTCTTATTGGGAGGACGGTACCTTCATTTTGCCACCCCTGTAGTTACAAAGTAAGGAGAAAGGCCAGGAACTGAAAGGGGATAGGACAAGGCAAATCAGAGATTAGAAGTGGAGGAAGAAGAGAAGGAGATGTCTTTACACCAAGTTTTTAAAACAGCAAGCAGGGCAAAGTGCAGGTCTGCAGAAACATCAAGTTCCAGAAGAAAGTGTAAGCAAGAGCAAAAGAACAAAGGTGTGAAACGGGAGTCACAATTTAATGTTTTATAAGATTAAAAAAATATAGCAGTGTAGGTTCTGAGAAAGTGAATAAAGGGAAGGGTGGATAACAAGGCTGAAGACACTAAACAAAAGTCAATGAAAGGAAAAATAACAAACGAGGAACACAGACAAGACAAAATATTGGGAAGGAGGAGACAATTGGCAGAATGAAGAGAGAGAGTGAAACTGAGAAATATGCAAATCAGGGGAAAAAATCATTACTGTTATCAAACCGGGAAAGACAATATAAACAAGTGCCTTTACCACAGGAGATGCAAAAAGTGAGAGAGATACTTAAAGGGAATATATAAAAAGACAGAAAAGTCAAAGAAGAATTCATCACAGTTCTGGCTTTCTGAGAAGAAATGAAAGCGCCTTTCTGCACTACACTGTTATGGTGCTATTATTCCATTTTCAACATCCTATGGAATCCTGGGTTTTGCAGTTTGGGAGGGGCATTTAGAATTCTCAGCCAGAGAGCTCTTTGGCCTCAGTAAACTACAAACCCCAGAATTCCACAGGACATTGAAAGTGCAATAATAGCACTATAACAGTGGAGGGCAGAAAGGGCCAGGAGGATCAGGATCAGGAACAAATACTAGAAAGCACATATCAGAATCAGCAAAGGAGAAGGTGGCTAGGCGCCACATGCTTATAGAACAAATTTTATTCTTTAAAAAAACCCACTTCGTGTGTACTTTATTAAAAGAGCTTTTTTAAAGAATAAAATTTGTTCCATCTATAAGCACATAGAGCCTACCCTCCTTTTCCTTTGCCAAAGAGACAATACCCACATTGAGAGAGAGGGAAGAAGAGACTTAAAAAGGAGGACAGAGCTAATAGCTGAGGACAAAATTCAGTGTGGCAGTGATACTGTTGAGCTAGGACAATACCACACAATGTAACTTTCTTCCACTCTTTCTCCCACCTTCAACATCACTTGAAAAGTGGTTCTAAATAATTTTCCAGACTTCTAAAGAAGGATCTGGGTATACAGGTGGGGTGCCACACAGAAGGGGAATTGTTGTTTCTTGATTTTGCCAGCAGTAGCAGCAACATCACTGGATGTATCACATTAGATCCTAGTTTTAGTTTGCTAGTATGTTAAACGTATGATAAGAAAATGCATCCTGTTTGTATTAGTTACAAAATGAGCTGGATTTTCAGAAAGATAAGAAAAGGTAAATTAGAAGAAGAAATTTGCAGTTCAGTATAAACAAGGTAATGGATATAAAAAATGAGTAAAAGGAACAATAGGAAGGATGCAGAAAAGCAAAAGGAACCCAGGACTAGTTCTTGAAGAACCCCAGTTTAAAAGAAGAGAGAATTATCATTAATACATGCAACAAGAATGCTCCAAAAGAAGAATGCAACCAAAAAACCCTACAGGAAATGGCAAAAGCAAAATAGAATGATCTATAACTGAAGGTGAATCAAACCTAAGGAGAATTTTAAAAAATGGTCCTGTGAATTAGCAGTTCAGTACACAATGGCTTGGATTCCCCCCTACACAGCAAACTACCTGCTACATCTCAGACATCCCACAGCACACAGGCTGGAATCCCCCTGGGTGCTTCTTGCCTACCAGGACAGAAGTAGACAAGAAATCTGTCTGAGCAATCATCTTTTGCTTCCATCCTTATGTTGCTGAAAAATGCCAATGGGTCTATCACGCACAGGTACTTATGTGCTGAACATACCATGGCCATTTCTGCACGGGTTAAAAAATCGGTGCAGTGCATCCTCCACGGAGGACATCTGCACCTTGGAGCGGACTGGGTCCGGACTACTTAGCGTAGATCTACACCTCAGTCCGCTCCAGAGCGACCCCAAGTGGTCATCCAGCATGCTTTTGAAAGACCGCTTGAAAAAGGTCTTTCAAAAGCATGGAGCGCGCCACTCCACGCCTGCGCTCCAGTGCAGATTTGCAGGCTCGCACCAGTGCGAGCCTGTGATCTGCCGGGGGTGGGCTTTAGGCTGGCGAGCCTCAGTGGTTGGTGGAGAGCCTCAACCAACTAGAAGCCACCATTTTTGTCCCCAGAGCAGTGCCTGGACCCAAGCGTGAAGCCAAGAAGTCCGGTAAGTACCAGCAACAGGTGATTCCCTCGCCCTGTGCGGAAATGGCCATAGTGTTCCCTTTGCCACTACAACAAATCTGCCACATAGATATAAATTAAGAATGGGCAACTGTGGCAAAGCCAAGAACAGGTTTTCTGCCCACAAGATTTGGGGGGGGGGAGTGCATGGACTGCTAAAAATGTAAATTTTTAAAAAAGCCAAATTGACTACAGGCCCACCTCTGATTCTGAGAAATAAGTGGTTACTGATATTAAACAGTGCATAGATGGGAGGCAGCTATAAACCTATTTAAATTGTAAAATGCTGTTCCTGGAAGCTTCCAGAAGAGGGAATTTACCCTTTTTTGTTTTTGTGAGAAACAGGGGGAATCTGGGGAGGGTGGAGGGATTGAAGATCACAATAACAGCCTCCTCTCCACCCCAATATAGATATTGTTTTCTTCGGTGTGTAAATATTCTTTCAGTTGCAAATATTTTAATGCAGCAGGAAGTTGTTATGTATTTATTTTCAAATATTCTCCATTCATGTTGCACTGCTCAGAAGCTTATAGGATCCAAGCGGCCAGGTATTTCTGGTCCCTTAATATGCTGGTGGTTGTATATTACAATGGAGAGACATATTCAGCTGGATCAGAACCTGAAGAATATAAAATATCCAAGGTAAATAATAATTGACATTATTTGCTTTTTATATGGCTGCCATTATTTGTTCAATATGAATAGCTTGAAAGAGAAAGCTTTCGTACAGCAATCCATTCCTTTTATCTCTCTGCCCATAAAAATCAAGACACAATTCTTTACTTTTACCGTCATCACCTGTTGTCATAGAAACTATTGCAACACATAAGTACTGCAAATGACTGCAACTTCATTGAATGGACAGGGATGGAGATGTGCCCCCCTCCAAGGGGAACACTTTAGTTTAAACAGGTGTGTCTATAATAATGGGTGGGGTGTGATAAGAGGAATCATTCAGTATCACAACAATACAGTGTGAACAACATCCATTATTATGCTAACAAACTCCTGAAAGGGTATTTACTGAACCTTTTGTTTATCTCCGTGGCATTGTTTTCCACAAGATATGTAAATGTGCCTGAAAATAAGGGGGTTCATTGTTGTGGAATGAATGAAACACCCGCACTCAAGTTCAGTACTAATTTTACTATGGAAAGAAATGGGGGGGGTTGTATCCGTGTATGGATATGGATATATATGAAACATTTCTACTTGGTTTATAAAAAGATGCTTTAGAGCCCCCCCCCACCTGCAGGGTACCCATTGGCAAGTCTTGCAAATGATTTCATCAACAAATGCATTTATTTTGTGTTAGTCGTTTTTATAGCACCTGGAAATTGACTCTGCATTCTCCCAGGCTTATCTACAGTGCTGTGCTCTTCTCTAGAATCAGAAGGTCAGTCACAATACAAGTTAGCATTTTTGTTCTTCACTCAAGCTGCAAAATGCCAGAAGAGCTTTGATTTGAAGCCTGGAGAAAACAGTTATTCCTGCATCATCTCGGTGGAATGCAAAAGCCCAGACAGGTCCTTAGGATGTGTAAATGTCACGGAGATTCAGTTTTGCAGAGAAGCCATTGACACTCGAGTGACAGCCGGCTGCATTTTGCTTCTGGTTCAGTACAAATTACAGACAATTTGACATTAGAGACCTCAGAATGCAAAAGCAGACAAAAACCTACATGATCAACTGACTTTTTCATATTTACAAACCATAGCTCTCACTTAGACCTTTTTTAAGGGACAGTTGGATAAAATGGTGGTAGGGGGAGAAGAAGGAACTGCAAGTTCTTAATTCATGTTATTTTCTGCTCTGTACTTAAAAACCTAAAATGAGCAATGATTTTCCCTGCAAGATATTAAACATAAATGCTCCTGGCATATTCTTAGGTTTTTAGTGTGCAGCCTGCAGTCTCTAAACCCCTGTTGCATAAAGCATAATAGAAAGGCAGACCGTTTAAACAAGAAAAGATCTTAGCAGTGTTTTTGGCCCCTATTCCTGTTGTTTACTGCAGATAAATTCCTACGTTCTTTGTGTGCATTTATGTGGCAGCTCTGCTCTTGTCTTGTCTTCTTTTCACATGTAAGAGGCAATTTGGGTGCCCATTTTATCAAGAGGACTGCCAGCTTGATCCTGCATTTTGAATATGTTTACTGAAAACAAAACAGGTGGTGAGGAACAGCCTCTCTATCTTATCTTACCTCTCCTTCACTGTCTCTATTTAACATGATTCTAGGCCAATGGTGAACATTACACCTTTGGTTCAGCTGAGAAAATAAACAAGATAAGAAGTCAAGATATGTGTTGTACTAGCAAAGTGTTATGCCTTGGGCAGGTTGTTAAATGTGGAAATCAAGGGACACAGCTAACGGAGAAGCAGTAATAAATTGAAACTTGACATATCATCTGTTGGTTCTTATGGGAATTCTTGAACAACACTGTGCCATTAGAATGTCCACAACTATAAGTTTGATGAAACGAATCCAAATTTGCACAAACAGATATGCTCTTGCCTGAAAGAAGAATTTTATTTTGTATGGACACACTAAAACACTAAGAAAATAAAATTCTTAAGTCAGAAAGTATCACTTTGTGCAACTTATTTTACCCCATGAAATTAAGGATGAAGACACCTGATAGTATACTTCCCTCATGCATTGGTCCCACTCATAAGGAGAGAATGGATCAGGAACAATTAGGTCCTCCCACAGCATGATTTTCCTGCTAGTACATTGACATGGAGGAAGCCTTCACACAAATACCAGCAAGTGTAAAGGAACAGATTGTGCCATGTTCCAGATTGTAGGGAAGTCCTTGTGCTTACCTATGGAAAACCCTTCTGTACAGACACTGATAATGTCTATGAAGATTTGGGGCTGCTTGCCATGTGTGAGGGGGCTAGTTGTTCTGGCCCCATTTTGCATACTGGTCCAATGCATGAGGAAAATATCTGCCTTAAATTAGTTCTAAAAATGAATATAGTAAACATATGTTCAGCCCACTTTCTACACACTTTCATTACTTCGTAGATCTGTTGGTCTTCAGTGCGTCTTTCTTTGAATTCTTTGCGATTGGCTTTTTTTGTATTTGTATCTGTATTTCTCTATGTCTGTCAGTTTGGCCAAGGTATAGCAAATCTGCTCCTTGGATCTGAATACCAGAGGGGAAATGGCATACTGGGAAATCCCAAATAGTAAAGTTAGCACAGAAAGGAAGCAGGATGCTTTGGAGAAATTACAAAGACATTCCCCCACTTATTAATTGCCCATCAACCTTTACTCAAAGAGATCCAAATCTGCTGGTTGAGGTACACAAAATAGTCTGATGTGGTCTAGCACATTGCTAAGCTATAACATGAAGCCTTTCTGGAGTGTTTACCAAGTTGTACAATTAGCACAAATGTCATCAACCCTTAGATGTCTAGCTATGACAAGAGGAAAAGCAAGGTAGAACAACTATCTTTTATATGGAGCTAGAAAAAGCTTATAGTGCCATCTCTTGGTGGAGGTGCTCTCTCTTTTTTTAACCCTTGGTTTAAAAGAAAAGGACCATTTTCCTTGTAAGATCTTAAGTAAAACATATATAAATTCACACAGAATGTGACGGATGTATCATTCACATCCATAACAGGAGAAGACACCAGGTGATGTTATTTCCCCTGTGAAGTCAAATATTAACACACATCCACCCCTACAATGAGTCAGTGAAGGTCTGAATAGTTAATTAGATAGAGAGAGAGAGAGAGAGAGAGAGAGACAGACAGACAGACACATACATACATACATACATATTCATATAACCTGGCTGTGGAAACTCATCTATAGACTAAAACTCCATGCTTATAGCTGCAGTCTATAAAAAGAAGAAAAAATTCACATTAACTTCTTAGTGAACTCAGGGATTTTAAGTGAACTGTTAAATTAACAAAGGCCATGTTTTTTTCAACAGATTCAGCAGAAGAAGCTTTAAAACAAAGGCTTTTCCCTTCTCTTTCGAAAGCAGTCCTTGCTCTCAGCTACAAAACTGGAATTCACTTTGCTAAATACTTGTGCTTGACTCCCAAAACTTATTTAGAAAGTTTATGCTGCTCTGGTTCAACTCAGTGAGAAATAAAAAGTTTGCAAGTCAGTTCTGGACAGTAGCTGAATAAAGAATTCATCCTATGCTTTGGAAGACGGTCACAGAAGCAGCAATAGGCACTTCTTGGGGCAGGAGAATGTTAAAGGAGTTGTTCAATAGAGCTGAGGATCTGAGAACAGAAATGGGAAAATAAGGTAGGAAGACATGGTGACCTCCTTCCTAAGAGAACAAAGCTCCCCTCTGCTTTCACTGCCTGGGATACAGTTGTGCCTAAAATTGTCTGAGATAATGAGAGAAGTTTTGTATTTGAAGACAGGATGCCAAGTATCTTGCTACACTTACAAACAGGATAAGCTGGTGTTGGTAGCATTTCTTTTTTTTTTTTCTCTTTCTTCATGAGCTACTTCCAGATTTCCATGCATGTACACACAGATACACATTTATCCATGTACAAATGAACGCATGGAATAGCTGGCTGCCTTTCTGTCCACTGTCATTGCCTCAGCCTCCAAGCATCCAGGCTTGGCACAGGTGTACATAAAGTGCCTGTGCACAGGCTCTAATATGCATGATTTGATACACTAGAAAACAGAGGGTTCCAGAATGTGTATACAATAAAGTTCATGCATCCAGCAATACATGTTTTCTGCAAAATTTTAGAATTTATTTTTATTGTGCAAAAATCACAGAGAAAAGAAACTTAATTAATCAATTAATTAATAAGAAGTGAAAATGAATTAAGTGGAATAAACCAGAAGATAAACTGGAAATAGACCAATGAGAAACCGCCTATGCATAAACATCTAGAAAAACTTACACAAATCCATACAGGTGCATGTTTTTCAATTCTTCTAACCTGTTTTAACCAGCTTTAATCTGCTTTTTTAACATGTTAAACTGATTAATAAGTTTTAGCCTTTTAAAACATTTTGTATTGTTTACATTATTTTAAAATCATCAAGCTGATTTTATTGTATGCTGCCCTGATCTTTAGATAGAGAGCAGGATATAAGTATGTTAATTGTAGTAGTAGTAGTAATAGAAAAGATGACCAAATATCCAGATATGTGTCCATGCAAAGTTGATTTCTATATGCAGTATGTTGAAATAGTGAAAGGTTTGTTGAACTTAAGCCAGAGAACAGGAAGAGAGAATTCCTTTCAATCAATTAAAAGTTAATTTCCAAGATGTGGGCAAATAGCTCAAGAGTCATATAGATCCACAACATTCAAAGATTGCTGCAAGCCAAAATTAATTTGAAAGACAAATTTTCCTCAAAGGGAAAATTCAAGCATAACCAAACTATTGGTTTAAAAGATGCATAGAGACAACTATACCACAAGCAGTTAGGATACATATTCAAACATTTGCTAAATTAATATAATGTTGTCCTATATACCTGAAAACATAAGTCTTTGCTGTCTTAAGTTGGAGTTTAAAATCCATAGATATAGGAGGTATGGTGCCCAAAGCCATAAAACACAAATTTGTCATTCCTTTTATTCTAAACCTCCAAATGTTATAATTTATTGACCAAAACCAAATATGAACAAATAAATTATGTAGCGTTCTTTTTCGCATGTACTGAATAAGCATTTCCAAAAATATAGAGGAGATTCTAAGGCATTCAAAACTTCTCTGAGGACACAGATCTTTAAAATATGGTCAGGTGCTCTTATTTTAGCAGGGGATGATTAAGAAATAAGCAAACAAATGTATGTCAATAGCCACACACACATAGACATACACACACACACACACAAGCCTGAATCCTGCTGGTACCAAGACTACAAAAGTTTTGGCTCACTAGCCAGTCCCTGAGTCAATGGGTCTACTCTTGCTGAGACTATCCAAAGGATCCAGGCCATCACATGCTTTGCCAGACACAATAATCTCTGTTCCTATACAGTGCCAAAAATTTCCCAATAATGCAAAAATACAAAATGTTGCAATTTAGATTAGAGAAGGCAATGAAATATTTATTTTCATTTATTTATTTTATTAAACTATTTATATCCTGCTCTTTATTCAAAGAGTTCATATGCGCCCACTGCTTTAGCTGATCATAGAATCTGAAGTTTCATATTAAATAATTTTAAGACTTTTCCCATTTTAAAACCTGCTTTTTCCAGATCATGACCTGTTTCATGTCAGTATGGCCTTTTTCGCACAGCATTTTCCATGTGAAAAGGTGCCTGGAGCATCATGCAATTTTGAGGAGTAATCTGCATGACGCACTCACAATTGTGTGACACTCCAGGGTAGGGCAGGCGCTGATTGCGCACCTTTTCATTTTTGGCTAGAAGCTGAAAATGGTGCGAGATCACACATTGCTCCCAGGCCCCACGCACACTTACCTGGCGTGCAGAGCCTCCGGAGCCGCACCAGTCGCACTTCCTGCACCAGCACAGCCTGGGAAACTCCCAGGCTGCACTGCGGAAGGAAGAGGCGGGGCTCTCATGTGAGCAGGCAGCTCTTGCGGAGCTGAAGGACCCTGGACATGAGAGCCTCTCGTCGGAGGCTGCTAGTGCGATCCCCACACACCAGCACCAGAAGAAGGTAAGGTGCAGAAAGGGTCTGTGATGTATTTCAGCAAAGGAAAGAGAGGGAGAGAGAGAGGAAAAAAGAACCATCTTTTGGCCTCCTGTTAATGGGTAGTACTGTGTATAGTAACCAATCAGAAAAGAAGGCTTAAAATGGCTAATTAATTCAACTGTCATGAAATTAAACTATCATGTACATTGAAATGTGCCTTTTTTCAGGTGCAGTTCTACTTGCAGAACCCCCCCCCCATGCCTGTTTAGCTGTGATCCCTTTTGGAAATAATTGGTGTGGTTTGATTGATAATGTGTATTCCTCTTTAAAAGAAAACACGCTATTTTTCATAATCAGAAGCTGAATGCGTAATGAGCATTCTGGCACTGCCTTTAGCATCAGGTCTGTCAAGCTGCACCGTTATTTCCATATTGATGCAAACTAAGATATTACACTCCCTCATTACATTGACACGGCGTCTCTTTCAACAGTCAGCTCCCAATCATACGTTCCTTGCAAACAAAATTACCTTCATCTTCTCTTTTGCTGTGAAAGGAATCGGTCCTGGAAATATGCCGCTAACAAGCTCATCAACTAATTTTTAGGAAATGTTTGAACCATTTAGCAGTCTCGAAGAAAACAGGGAAGGAAAAGTTGCTAATGGAGCAGGAGGCATAAACAGAAATAAATAGACAACTGGTTGACTGAACATTAGCATCCTTGAGTTTTACCTGAGTTACAATAGAATTCATTTTGCAAGCAGGAAGAGAAAGACCTATTTGTTTCCTTCTAAACCTCATTTAGAATATACGTACTTAACCAGATAACAATGGAGAGGAGAGAGAAAGGGAGAAAGGGGGCCTTTCTTTTATGTGCTTCATATCTCATGCTAGAGATCCATTTACATGTAACCCACAAAGAAATTCTCTAAATCAGGGTTTGAGCTTCTGTGCTGCATGCTAGGATCGCATACTCATTCATTTCGGCTGACAGAAAACTAAAATGTCTCCAGATTGACAAAGAGTTACAGAATGCCTCATGCCACTTTAACAGTGAAGCGCTACAATGAAGTGTGGTAGAAGCATGCCGACAGACTGTGATTTAACACACTAACGATAGGGATAGAAACAAGGGGGACTGTTAAGATGAACAATTGCAAGCAAGAGCATTTAATAGAGTTAACACATAGAGGGCTAAGCTTGTTTTCCCTCAAAGCATACAGAATCGACTAATGGAACTTGCTGCCACCAGAGTGTTGCATCCAATTAACCCTCTCTGCCAATGAAATAGCTTCCAACAACAGAGTGGAGAGGGGGAAACTTTCTCTCCCATCCACACCCTGTTCTCCAGAACCCCACACAAAGTCTGTTCTGGAGGTTTGGAGACTCTTTAAATTATATTAGAGATGCAGCTTAGTCATGCCTTCATTACTGAGGAAAGAAACGCATTACAATTAGGTCCTTATTTGTAACCAGTCACTTCCAGACTCTAGCTTGGACATATCCAATAATCTCAGCTGTCAGTCTGTGGTCAACACAGTATTTTAAAGATATGTGCACAACTATTTGCCCTCTAGGGTTGAGTCCCAGTCTGTTCCAAACTTGGTGGAAGCCTCCATGGCCCCTGAAACAATGAGGCCCCATGCGTTTGCTATGATTGCCTATGCCTGAGGTCAACTCTGGACAGCACATTGTCCTGAGGCAGTAGAAGCAGAAGTCAGATCCAATAGACACAGTGACTTGTCTGGTGCAGTTGTGCATTTCAAGCAGATGGAGTTACTCAGTGTGTGCAGAGCACATTCTGCCACTTTCAATAATTACACAGGAAGACAAACACAAAAAGCTACTTTTTCAGGCTATGGGCTCCTAAGTATATAATGGTATTTGTGTTTGTATGAGCAAAACTGAGTACGCAAATGGATGTAGTGGAGTTTCCAAACTAGTTATGTACTTCAAAAAGGCTGACATACTGTTAATGGCATAATCATGTGCAAGTTGCCCTGCACATACGGTCAAATTATTCACCATAGAACAATGGACACATTCTGCTGACTGCAGTAGTAGAGTTGCACCTGAGCAACATTGTGTATTGCCTTGTCCTTGCACATTGTTGTTTCACGTTACACATTGCTCATTATTCATTGTACATTGTGCATTGCAGAATGACAATTGCTGCTCAGTGTTGCTACTTGGCACAAGGGTTGCACAATGCTAGTATAGCATATCTCTACTTGGTAATTGTTGCACAGTGTTGCTGTTCTGCATGAGGATTGCACAATGCTAGTGTAGTGTATCTCTGCATTTGGAAATTTATGCTATGCTGAAGGGATGCTGGACTGCAGCCAAAGTCTGCAGGCTAATGGTAGAGCTCCAAATTCCCAAGCCTACTCAAAGCAAAGCCAGATTTTCCACCAGTGTTCCTATCATAGCCAGATTGGCACTCTGGACAAACCAGCTGCATTTAAGAAATTTTTTAAAGTTGTAACTGATAACTGCAAAATAGTAAAAATAGTAAAAATTGCTTTAGTCATGTAAGGCATAAACGTCCAAGAGACCATCTTTGTGTTTTCACATCACTGTAGTCTCCAAAACTAACAGAGTATGGCCTCTTAATTACATAAACATGGTCATATTGGTATATTTAAGAAGGAGAAACTGAAAACGCCTATCATTATTTAGAATCTATATAGTCAGCACTATCAGCTGACCAATAATTATGCTTGATATGACAGGAAAAGCCTAAGACACCATAATTTAAAGATTCCTGTTGAGTACAAATGTCTTTGCTGTCCAACTTTTCTTTATGTACCCATAACATCTCTTCTGATTTTCTTTTACTGATACAGATTATAAAAAAATGCAAAGCTGAGTCAGTTATTTTAAGACGAGTTGATCGAATACTACAATGAACTGATCAGTTAGGAACAACTTCATTATGTCATTATATTCATCCTTAAATGAAACTTTCCAAATGCTGTTAAAATGTCACAGACGTTACCTTTGGCAGATGCTGGAATCCTGCATACCACAGTAATTTCACATATGGAAATGTACTGCAACAGCCATTCACCACTACCAGATGTGAAATGATGAATCATCTGGTGGGATCCACTGGAGTATTCTAGAAGTTTCAGCAGATGATGTGATCATTTCACATATGGGTACGGGAATACAGAGGGCCATGAGGGGGCTGCAGTTGCTCTATGCTAAGGCCATTTCCACCCTACACTGTTATAGTGTTATTATTCCACTTTCAACACTCTGTGGAATTCTGGAGTTTGTAGTTTACCAAGGCCAAAGAGCTCTTTGGCTAAGAATTGTAAATGTCCCTCCCTAAACTGCAAACCCCAGGATTCCATAGGAGGTTGAAAGCAGAATAATAGCACTACAACAGTGTAGTATGAAAATGGCCTAAGTCCAAGCAGGGTTGGGTCATTGCAGAAGGAGAAAAGGAATACACACTTCCACAACAACAGCAGAAAGCATATACACAGATTGACTTACACCAACATGTGCCACTGATAGGATGCCAGCCACACTCTATTGGGAAAAAAAATAAGAGGCTTTCCTGTTTCCATTGACGCCAATAATTTAAGGAAGGTTAACTCACAAGCTCAGTGTTAGACTGACTCTTCCTGAGTGGGACTGGTTTTCTCAAAAAATAGATGGCCACAGCCAGACTGCAGAGCACAGTAAAGCTAAGAGTTTGAGGGAAAGAGTGATGATGTCTGAAAGGCTGAGGCTGAAAAGTTGTATTGTGTGCTGTATTGGAAGAACTGTTAGGTTTTTATAAGAGATTAGAACATAGGTGGCCAAGTGCACAGGGGCCACTTTTCCACCTCAGCTTCTTGCCATAGGCTATACATCCCTTGAGTGTACAAAAATACCTCCATTTCCCCTGCAAAACAGCAAGCAGAGCTGATGTCATGTCATTTCCTTTCATCATTTGCCTAGACAGATGGAGGGAAACAACATGTTTGAAGGGGTCAGGTTTCTGGGAGGGATTTCAGGGGTTGAGGAGTACTTTTTGCCTGTTTGTACACTTTTTTGGGGGGTGAGTGAAATTTTCAGGAGAAAATCATCTCAAAATCATGCAAAAGAAAAAAAATTACATGGGGAAGTTCAGGGAGGTTGAGAAGTCCTGGGCCTATGATACCCATGGATCACACATTCCAACTTCTGACCTAGGGGGTGACCACGCTGAGACTACAGAGAAAATCTTAACGATTTCTAAGGAAGGAATTGAATCACACTGATTGTTTATCAAAGGGAGGACTTAAGTGGGAAATGATTGGTGAATGCTTTTTTCTGTGATTAACACAATCTACTGTTCTTTTTATAATATGATTTTTAAATTGTGTAAAACCAAGATAGTTTTTTTTATTAAAAACTATGGAGCTTTATAGCAGAAGACCTGGCTCACTTTGAACCTGCCATGTCTCAATCTGTATTTCCTCTGGTGTGTTCTTAAAACCTTCTAATTAACTATTAAGAAACTATTAGGGTTTGGAAGCCATGCCCTATGAAGAACGCCTTAGGGAGCTGGGTATGTTTAGTCTGCAGAAGAGAAGGTTAAGAGGGGACATGATAGCCATGTTTAAATATTTGAAGGGATGTCATGTTGAGGAGGGAGCAGGCTTGTTCTCTACCTCTCCAGAGACTAGGACAAGGAGCAATGGATTCAAGCTGCAGGAAAGGAGATTCCACTTGAACCTCAGGAAGAACTTCCTGACTGTCAGAGCTGTCTGGTAGTGGAATATGCTGCCTTGGAGTGTGATGGAGTCTCCTTCTTTGAAGGTTTTTAAGCAGAGGCTGGATGACCATCTGCTGGGAATGCTTTGATGGGTGTTCCTGCATAGCAGGGGGTTGGACTCGATGGCCCCTGGGGTCTCTTCCAACTCTATGATTCTATGATTCTATGACAAGGTTAAATTTTGCCCAGAAAGCATGTTTTTCTGCTTTATATATTCACTCACTAACTCACTAACTTTTATTCACTAACTTTAAAAAAATAGATTGTATTTCTTTGGTAGGCCTGGCTGCCTCCTTTACTGTTCTATTATGTGTAGCACCATGTATATCAATGGTGCTACATCACCATCAGCATCAGCATCATCATCACTGTTATCATTATAGACTAGCTACCAATATTATAGAAATTAAGTAAACGTGGGCCCTTTCCACAAGACAATGCTCTTGCGCATTGTCCCATCACAATCCTGACAGCGCCTCTGCCAGGAGAGGAGTGTGTCCCCAGCACTCTTCTCCACACCCAATCAGCTGCCTGTGGAAGGGAGCATGAGGGACACACCCCTTCCTTCTGCACTGCAACTGGCCTTCTTCCCATGCTGCAGTGGTGAAGGAAGTGTGTGATTGCACTTCCGGCCTTTCTGCATAGCCAGCTGTGATGGAAGGCTTGCACAATCAGGAGTCATTGATGGAGTTTTTCCATCAATAATATACCCCACAACTGCACCGGCTGGTGATGCAGAAAGGGAGGGACCACAACAGCATCATGTGGAAGTGTCATTGCGGTCCTGCTCCTCTCGTGTCCCCATGCCGGTAGGATGCTGTCCTGCAGAAAGGCCCATGATCTGAGTCATTCTGTTCAAAATAAAAAAATCTATGCATCCAGGCCATAGTCTAATTCAATCTCTATGTCATTTATCTTGTTACTGGAAGGAGCAAAGATGGATATAAGATTAAGGTTGTCTGAAGCCAGAGAAGGGTTTAATTTTTCTTGTCCCGTAAATTAGATATTCAAGTGGCTGGAATAGGTTGGCAAACGCCGAAACCCAAATTGTTATCAGTATATATCTCAGAAATGCCTTTTTAAAAAAACCTGGAAACCATAATTTCATTTTAAAATAAGACAGAACATTTTTTAATAAAGTTAGAGGCCAAGGGACTGAAGTCTCTAAAAAGTAGAATATGCAATATAATGTAGATCACTAGAATTTATTGCAGGTTTCATTTCTGAGATATTGTTAAAGAAAAGGCCAGGTTTAAAATTCTTTTGTGTTTCTCTCTTTTCATGAGAGATCATACAAAATAAAAAGGATCATTAAGCTTTAAATTAGATTCTCAGAAAAGCAAGAAATTTCGCTTTGAGTATTGCATAGTATCAAGATGTCATTAATTTTTTTTTTTGCTCAGACAGAGAATGGGTCAGAGATTGCACTGGCCTTAATAGTGCTGTTCAAATAAATGACTTTAGATTTAAAAGCAAGACTTCAGGTAGGAGCTGAGCATTTCAATTAACAGGCTGATGACCAAGGCCAAATAAGAAGTGATAGGAATTTTCCAAATGAATATTTGTGTTCCGCGATGGATTTCTATTGGTAGAGCCTGAAGCAGTCTATGATCTGAAAACTACACATTCCATAGTAATGTGTAAGGGAGGTTAATGTGAATATCCCTTAAATGTGCACTATAATGATGGAAATCCAACCGTTTTTTTAAAAAAGTCTTCTACAATGTAATGCTATGCTTGACTTCTTAGAAGTATACACAACTGATTTTGGTGTTACTCTGAAGTAAATTGCAGATGGTTTCAGCTCTCTCTTTCTTCTAGTGTCCCTTGGGCTCATTTCTTTGCTCCTCGCATTACCTTCTTCCTCTTGGCAATTTGATTTCCTCTTCAGGCCTCAAGTGATTGTTGCAATGATGGCATCGAATTCTTTTCATTTTTCTCCCTATCTTCCCCTGTTCTTACTAATATTTCCAACTGTCTTACAGCTATTTCTGCTTGGATGATTTATCCCTTTCTCAAACTCAATATGCAGAAAACAGAATTTATTGCATTGTTCCCTATACCACTCTCACCTTCTTGCACTCTTTCCTCAAATGGCAACATCACTCTTCAGGCTTCTTGGCAAGTTAAGAGCTTAAGTATTACATTTTCTCTCCCCCACCCACCTTGCCCGCCACACCATAACAGCTCACATTATTACTCTAGCTGAAATCTGTCAATTCTCTTTTCATAATATGATATAAAAAATGTCATTTTAAAATCAGTAGTCCCATTGATTATTTGCTTATCAGTCTTTCTGTTTTTCAGCTTTAAAACTATCGGACAGACTAATATTGGATAGGCCACCTATCCAATATTGAATCAATGGCTGAGTGGTGAGTCAATATGGAAACTAATTTGTAAGTAAAGTCCATTTATTCAATGAGTCTCCTCTAACTGGGACTAATAATTTGATTTAGGTCGTTATCCTTGTTTGTCAGATGTTCTGCACACTGAACTTTTCTGTCTGAGACCTTTAACGATGTTACTCCTTTCTCTTCACTGGCTTCCTTATTAAACTCCTATATTAAGTTTAAATGTCTAACTTTCAAGTCTCTTCACTACTTTGCCCTCTTTTTATCAGTCTTCACTGCTTTCTTGCTGTAGTCCTTTTTGATCTCCCCTTTCAACAAATGCTGCTCTTTTTTTCCACAAGCTCCACTCTCTTTTGATATTTGTAACTTTCAGCCTCTGGCAGTCCCTTGTGCATGCAACTCTGTTCCCTTTAGGTAATCAGCAGACCTCCTTTTTGTCCTTTATGAAATCATTAAGAGCTTGACCCCCCCGCCTTTTTTTATGTTTTTTTTTGTTTGTGTTTTTTGTTTTTTTTGTTTTTTTGCATTAATGGATTCTTCCAGACTGGTCTAAAGAACTGTGAGTCCTGGCAATATAGTTCCTTGGATGTGACCAGATGTTACTAGTTTTTGTAGCCTCTGCCTCCACTCATTCTGTTTTTTTGGGGGGTGCTGCTTCTTGTAGCAATATCTTGGATCCTCAATATAGGGTCTTCTCAAGGTTTTAAAAAACAAGGATGTAGCTTACTGAGGCAGTCATGCGGTTTAAAGGGCAAATTTTTGCCTTCTTTCCTTTCTTTTTAAGAAAAAAAATTAATTTTCAGAATAAAAAAATGCTCAAGAGTGGGAATAAAATGTTGAAACCGTTACCGGGAATTGCCCAAAATTAGATCAGCACCATAGAAACATTGTTTTATTTATTTTTTTTTTAAAAGTAGAGTAATAAATACAATGTCCCAACACATTTGTTCCATCTGGAGAGGTCCAGTGGCATTCTATTTTAGTCTTTCAATTTTATATTTATTGATAGGATAATTATTGTAGAGTGCAGGTCTTACCGAAAATCTTTCCACTTTCTTTAGTTTCTCTCATTCAGCAAGTACATCATTCCCCCACCCTTTTTCCCCAAGTTGTTTCTTAATTTGTCTTGTATTTTTATGTAGGCCACGAACCTGTGGATAGAGACTAGTGCATTTTATTCAGAAACATAACATTTTAGGCATTTTCTATCAATAATAAACTGTGATGATAGAATAGGAGAGGACCAGGGCCAATGTTTGCCCCTGTATTAGGGTTGCTAGGTTCTTCAGACACCAATATGGGACAACACTCTAATTTGCCCAGCCAGTTAAAGACTGGACGGTACATGTTAGGCAGGACTAGATAAAGTTTGCCTTAATCTTGCAAAAGGATGACCTCTCACAAAATTTTCAGACCCCCATGAGATATGAGATCTTCTGGGAGCACAGAACTCTCACGAGGCCCTCCTTTCATGAGATTTAAGGTGAGGGTTATATAGCTTTGCCTTACATGCTATTCAGTCAGTTTCTGTAGGCGGGCGCCACCCGCACTTACAAGAAATATACCCCTATCTGAGATCATTTTGCTGCATACCAAATGCTCTGGAGCTGGTGTGATGTGAGTGCAATAGAAGCCAGCCACACTCATAACAGACTAATCCTGGAGCATTTGACATTGAGCACAATGGCCTCAGAGGGGAGGTCCATCTGTTGTGAGCCCAGTTGACACCCATTCTTCCTAATCTCAGCTCCAAAGAGAACTGACAGAGTACAACACAAAACACAATTTGGGGCTGCTCTGCCTCACTGGTCAGCAGTCAGATTCCTAGCATTTATTATCTGAGGCCATTTTGCTCTGTACCAAATGCTTGAGTGGGTGTCTTGGGAGTGCAGGTGGCACCTGCTCTCAACAAGTTAACAAATATAGGATTTGAAATGTCTTGTATTGCACCAATATAGGACAAGGCTTCAGTCTCCTAAATGCAAGATATGCTGTACAAAATGGGACACCTAGGAACCCTACCCTTCACTCCCACAGTGAACTACACTACTATATTTTCAGCTGAAAATCAACCAAAATGCAACCCAGAAGTGACCAGATGTTGTTACCCTGTATGTTGGGGGTCCCGGGAGAGGCGCCCAAATAACCAAATAAAAACACAAGTTGGGGGAATTTAGCTTGAGCACTCTCTTGGCTAGACAAGAGGCAGGGTAACTTTAGCAAGGATCTTTTAACCCAATGTCTACGGCTTCAGGTCAGAGAGCAGGCAAGCAAGTTTAAAAGTAACAAAAATAACAGTTTTATTGAAAGATAAACAGCAAATAAAAACAACACACACACTAGCTAACTTGAAAGCAGAAATGGAGAGCTTAGGGATGGGTAATACGACACCTGGTCTCATAGTCCTGGAGAGAAAGATGGGATTCCGGGAGAGAAAGCTCAGCATGGCTGGCTGAGGGGAGCTCCTTAGACAAACCGGCAGTAAGGCAGGATGGAAGTCCAGGGTGATCCTAGGAAGTCCCAAAAGTTTTATAGGGTAGCTTTTACCTTCAGGCTATGTTATGCTCGGTGAGAACAAAGGGAATTTGGAGCTGGACAAAGGAGTTGGAAAAGATCATGTTTTGCATGATGGGTTTAGCTCTTAAGACAATAGCGTGGCCAGTTCGTTAATAGCCTGACATAAAGAAATGGCTTGGCTCTTGGCTGCATGGCTTTGTGTAGATCCGAGCCGAGCCGAGCCGGTTTGCAGGGAAGTTTTTCCCTAAAGCAACGGAGAGGCTTAAGTTGCCTGCCTGAATGGGGTTTTGGAATGTGCAGTCATTAATGGCTGCGCCTGTACGTGCTCGTCCAGGGGACCTCTGCAAACACATGGAGTAGGGTAGCAGAGAAAGGTCAAGCAAAGGCCGAATTATTTGCTGTCAAAAGGATATCTAGTGCTCTCACCAGACATATCATAACCGTGATAACAATGTCACTTCCACTTAAAACTCAGGTTGGCATCCTATTTCTGAATTACAATGATGTTAAGACACAATTCACATTTTTGGAATTTATTTTTTTAGCCATTGTAGGGTTCAGAGTTCTGCTCCAACCACACAATGACCAAAATACTGTCCCCTCCCTGAAACCACCTTAGAAGCAGCACACACCTACCCTGTGGCCATTTCCATGTTGTTGGAGAGCAGGGAGGTAAGCTAGGAGATGTCCAGTCATTTCCTGTAGCTGGATGCACTGCAAGGATGTCATCTCCATGAACCTCCCAAGGATCCCTGAAGGTCCCTGCAGATACCTGTAACACCACACTGAGCTACAGCAAAATAGCTGCATGCACCCCTCATCCCAGCACTCTCCAACAACATGCCAGGGGCAGGGGCTGTACTGCTTGCAAGGAGGGGGGCTTGGTGTAGCTGGAAGGACATAGCTACATGGTACATATACATCTTCTGATGAAGGATCTCAGTCTCAGGATTTGTTTGCTTTTTTCCTAGCCAGTATTCTGCTAAGTTTCAGCTAAGAAAGTTTTGAGGGCAAGGAAGGATTGGAGGTTATAACACAATTCCAAGTGGCATTTAGGGGCAGTTAATTATTTTGCCTGAAAACAAAATTAAAACTGGGGGGATCTGGGAACTTGTGAATATGTGAGGGTTACATAAAAGGAGTTTGTGGCTGCATGCAGTCCATGGGATGCACTTTCTGATGCTTGCAATAGATACTGTTGTGCAAATTGTTGCGTATCCTGAGAATGCAAGAAGATGCCATGGAAACATGCTCATTAATGTATATAACAGTGCAGGACCACAAGTTAAAAAAAATCTAACATTGTCAATAAAACTGGGATACTATTAATTTTTAATGTATAGATCTCTATTTTATAGAACTATCACAGTATTTGCGTCATATCCAAGTAGCCAAAAACAATGATGTTTACAAACAGGAAATGGCCTTGAAAATATATTAACTTTCCAAGCAATCCAGGCAGATCCCAGGGTTAGTATCTATCATTAATTATCTCACAAAGAAGGGTTGGAAAAGCAATATCATATTAAAAGTCAGCATATTAATAACTATCCTCTCAGGATTTTTCCTATGGACATGGGGCTGAAATAGTAAAACTCATCAAATACATTGTGGCAATGATAATGGCTTCATTTGCACATCCCAGGAAGCAAGAATTACTGGCAATGTATCAAGACTGGTGAGCAAACAGCACACACCTGTGCACAGCCCCTTTCCTCCTGCTTCATTCCTCTTGTCACCGAGCAGCAAAACAAGCTGGCATTCAAGCCTTAAGCCTAGCTTTCCATCAAATGGCACATCTGATCCTGGAAGTAGGGTGAAATGTTTACGAACATGCCAAGATTGAAAAACAGCTTTACAACAGGTTTTAAAGTTGACTTCCCAAATCCTGTCTTGTTTGCAAGTACTGTGCCACAGCACCAAATTGCCACATTATGGGAAACTACACTGCACATGCTGAATTCTGGGTAGTTCAGTTTCTTACACAAAAGGAGAAGGGATGTTGAACGTATGCTGCCAGTTCACAGATCGGAACATTAAGAATAGATTCTTTGCTGTGACTCACTAGGGTTTGGTGTTATCCAGAGGGGTAACTCGTGGTATCACCCCCACTCATGGACCTCCTTCTGTACCAGACCATACAGAATCCTTACTAATGTTTTTTTGTAATTTTTTTCCTTAGTAACTTTTTTTAGATGCCAGGGTGATGGGTGCTTAGAGAGGGAGAAAAAATACAGGACTCTCTACTCAAACAGGTGGCCCACTTCACAGAGGGAAAGGGACTACAGCATGCTCTCTTCCCTTCCCAGAAGCAGGCAGTGCTCAGTTTCCTCAGGAGAAAGACCAATGGCACATGCCAGAGCATCTTTGAAGGAAGCCACACTGGCCCTTCCTGCCCGTGATCCTCTCAGCTAGCCTGCACAAGGCTATTTTACTTGTGAGGAAACCTGGCCTTGTGTACCCCTTCCCCACTGCCAGGTTTGATGCATGCCCACCACCACAGCGGTGACTCATAATACTTACTTCATTTACTGTATGAGTCGAAATTCTTCTCAGATTTGGGTTTTAATCCAAACCAGAGAAGAACCACCTTTTAGCCATCCAGAAATCACCTTGTCTCACTTACAAGTAGTGCTGGTGCTCAAGTAGCGGGAAATAATAGGCAGAAGGGAAGAAGGTTTCATCTTTCTGCCTTTTTTATTTATTTTATTTTATTTTATTTTATTTTATTTTATTTTATTGCTGTTCTCTTGAATGCATCCATTGGAGAGCAACTCTGGAAACTAAAGCTTATGTGGAATACTTGAGGAAATTGGATATATTTAATCTGGAGAAAATTGAGGGGTGGTATGGTTTCAACCTTAATAACAATTTGGGTACTGGGTTTATACTTCTTTTTTATTTTTCTTTGGATTCTAGATGGATTATCCCAATTTTTCTTGCTGTTATTTTTTTTAATGGAATGTTATGTACACTTTGTGTAATTGTGTTATCTACATTGTGTTATCTACAAAAATCTCTGTCATCTGGAACTGTTACTCCAGGATCTGAAACAATGAATTCAAATGACAAGAAGGGAGATTCTGACTATTAGGAAGAACTTCCTGATGGTAAGAGCTGTTTGTCAGAGTAGTAAACTGTCTTGGAGAACAGTTAATTCTCCTTCATTGCAGGTTTTTAACAGAAGTTGGATAGCCACTTGTTAGATATTTTAGCTGTAGATTCCTGAACTAGCAAAAGGCTGGGATAGATAGTCTCCAGCTCTATGATTCCATTATTCTTTGTGTTGCTGAAGAAGCAAGTGATAAGAAATTTTGCACCCTTTTCTCCAAAATTTGTCATCATTAGAGCACTGCCACCGTTTATGCCACCTACTTCAGTGGAATAAAAGGAGACGGATTTGGAGAAATTGGAAGAAAAGAACTATGGGGTAGAGGACAGAGAAGTGAATTTGAGTTGACACAGAAATAAGTTGAGCTACACTTCTTTTCTATCCTAAGTGGCTTGACAATCTCTACAAATCTTGCCAGGCACAGCCAAGTAAATTGACACTCTAAACTTTTCAAGAAGTTATCTCTGATATATCTGGTTAGTAAAGGAATTAACTAATCAGTTAGTTAACTGGGGTCAATGCACACAAGGGTGTTGAACTTGGAAAGTACAATGACTTGAACAGTCATATGGGAAGAAGTACACCAGTTCCCAGCTATGGACAAAAACAATCACAGTTGCTGTTGAAGTGGAGAAATGTGATCATGATAAGTTGTTTACTCAAAAAGGACTGGATTCTACAGTTCCATCTCCACTCCACTCCAAGTCCCATATTTCTACTTTGCAGCATCTACACCTTATTATGCAGGTAGCATTGAATAATGAAGACTGAATTTCTGTCATTCTTTGTGTCTTCAAGGTCATCTGCTTCTGAAAGCCTGTTTTTGTTGTTGTTGTTTAGTGGCCTGCCCTTGATGAATCAAAATGATAATGTTTAAGATTCAGTATCACAAGGACATGGAAGAAGTGCAACATTGAAAACATTTATACTGGTCACATAAATTGCTCAGAATGGAGGTGAGCAGGACAATTGTATGGTGCCATTCTGCTGTAAACAGGGCTATGACTGCCAATAATCTACAGCTCTGGTGATAAGTCATGATGGACTGCACATCTGGCTTGAATGGTGCTGCAAGGGAAGGAGATGGTCATTTGGGACTTCCTGTTGATTCTATAAACTCACCTTTCCAGGCTGCAGTTGGAGGCAGAGGCAGCTCCCAGGCAAGCATGGGATTCCAACTAGAAAAGCGCACCTCCAAGTGAATTTATTTTTCCATCTTGCAGTGGAAGAGCTCCACTAATATACTCATTACACTAGTGACATCCCATAGAGACATGGGCCCTTCTCGCATGGTGTTCCTTAAGCGAAAGGGCCCTTTGAGCATCATGTAAATGTGAGGAGTGGTCTGCATGACGCACTCACATTTACGCGACGCTCAAGAGCGTGACGCGAACTGCTGCCGCGTGGTCACGCAATGCTCAGGGGCATGGAGCGCACTTACCTGCCGTGCACAGCCTCCTGAGCCGCGCCAGTCGTGCTTCCTGCCTCAGTGTTAGCCTTCAACTCCCAGGCTGTGCTGCAGTAGGAAGGGGCGAGGCACGGGCGGGCCGCTCGCGCACCCAGGAAGCTGCTGCAGAGCCCAAGCAGCAGGGATGCGAAAGCCTTCCTCCGAAGGCTTCTCGCGCAAGCGCCGCCCCCCACCTCTGCGAAAAGGTAAGGTACGAAAAGGACCATGAACATTGCTATGGTGGAATAATGTCTCTCCAGCAACTCAGTGTTAGAACTGGCTTGTGCAAAGGGATTAAGGGTGATCTCGTGTCACTCCATGGGTGAACAGTGATTATGTTCCTCAATTACCAAATTCCTCTGTGACTTTGCCTCAGGCTGATTGCAGTATTATATGTGCTACCTTTCCATTTGTTTGTGTTCAATATTTGACTGACAGATTATAAAGTGCTCTTCTTTAACTCACCTAACTCAATTTTTCTGTTCTTGGATTTCCCCTACTCTTTATTATCCATAATTGGATAACTTCTCTCAATTTTCTCCTTGGAACACTGAAGATAAGGTTTCTGTTTAATCATCTCACTTTAATACTTGCAATCAGACAGGATATTGCTGCTTTTTAAAATAAGACAATGACATTTAATGACTTTTATTTCTTCATATGCAAAAGATTAATTTGTGTGCTGGAGTCATCATTACATTTAGGAAATCTCTCTCCTTCTCTCTTCTCTCCCCCCCCCCGCCGCCCTTCAAATGATTCAACTGGTAATCTGACTTTATTTGGAGAGAAAGAGAGATATTCACTGCATGCACATATATACTCTTTCTTCCATTATTTAATTTTCCTCTTGTTTTTAAATTAGTTCCAAAGTTAGCACCCAGACAGAGCACTGACCTTACTTAACTCTTTGAGAAGAAAGTCAAGGGAAGAGTGACTTAATTTAGGATGGGAACAAGAATATAACCAAACTACCATGTAGCTTATGTATTCTTACACAACAGAATGGGAAAACACAATTTTGTTAACACCTACAGCATCAAAGCTCCCTATATTTTATGAAATAGTGCTAACACTAGAATATGTAATTTATATGCTTCTAATTGCATAATTAGATTTATTTATAAATTTAATGATAGTCTCAGCAAGAGTAGGACCATTGAATCAACTGCTGAACGGTAAGAGAACAATAACACAGATCCCATGGATTTAGAGGGTTTGTTCTAATTGGGACTAACTGGATTTAGGCATTGATATTACATATTCTCTATCAGTGGGGGAAATTAGCCATAAGAGGGAACTTAGCCATAAACTACAGTCCTCCCTCCACATTTGTGAGTTTGACCTTTGTGAATTTGAATATTTCTGAGGTACATGCTTGCCTCCTCCTCCCGTCCCTTGTATTCCTCACCCCAGGCTTCTGAGGCTGGTGTTTAAAATGAAGGTTTTTTTTTTTCCCTTTTGGGTGAGCAAAGCCCCCTCCCGTTGCTAACGGCATGGCCTCTCTTCCATGTGGTTGCACATTCTGCTGTGCATTGGCTGCTGATTGGTGAGGTGCTCCTTTCTCAAGATGGCAGCCGGAAGTAATTAGAACTCCAGAATTCCCCTCTTATCTATCTGAGGCGAAAGTACCAGTAAGCCTTTTAGGTTGTCTTTTTCCTTTCCACCGCAATGCATGACTAGAGGCAATGGAATAGGAGGGGGAATCCTAGGAGGGGAATGGGAGGGGAATCGCTTGGAGGACTTATTTGTGTTTTTCCACTTTCGTGAGGATTCTGTGTCCCTAACCCTTGAGAATGTGGAGGAGCTACTGTACTATCTTCTCCCATTTTCTTGTAAAGGATTAGTGTTACTTATAGGAAGATACATTTTGAAGGCAGTAAGAGCTAAATTACATTTTCCAGAATGGCATGCACCAACAACCCTCCCCAAGGATATTCCAAATTGTAGGATTATATTGAACAAAGGTAAGACATTAAACTCCCCTATATTTTGACATTCCCAATGCCATCTTCTCACATAAATCCAAACCTTATGTTAATTTTAGACAGGGTAAAACTTTGGTGACTGTTTTGGTCAACTCCACACAAAAGTTTTTCTTACTGCTTACATGGTGAAATTGAATATTTATGACATCAAAGAGACCCCCTGAAAATTTACACTACCACCTCATAGCATATAACTTGGCTATCAGAATTGTGGGCTGGCTCACACTGTCTCATGTCATACATCAATCCTGTTGTAATACAGAACATTTTGCTGTTTTGTTCATCCAGCTGGTCACACTCTGGTGCTTAGAATGCGCCAACCATGTGGTTATAAACCCACTGTTCACATAGTATTTAGAGGTCTGAAATGCTTAGAAGTAAGAATGTAGGCTCCTTGTACATTAGATACAAGCTCTATTGTACTGCAGTTCCTATTCTCTCCAAGACCACAGGCTAACTGCTCTAACCTTTCCAGATACCACATAACAAACCAGATACCACATAACAAACCCAGCCAGGAACAAAGAATGGGCATGCTTCAAACATTACACTCCTATCTTGTGATCTCCAAGCAGTTCTCATGTTTTGACATGTAAAGAATTTGTCTACTGATGTGTGGGAATTTGTGGACTCTGCACACCAGAACATCCAATTTGATTTTGTCATATGGAAGTCGCTCTTGCTCTCACTCTCTCCCCCTCTCTCTCATTTTTGACATTTGGGCTTGGCCACACACAGACCGTAGGCTGCAAGCACATGCACTCACGCCTGCTTTTACAGCCTTTGGGCCTCCAAAATTGCCCTGCCAACATTTTGGTAGCAGGTGTTGCAACTTGTGACAAATTCTAAAGAAACAAATTTGGCTTCCTTAATCTTCCAAAATTGCCCACATCTGGCATAAAGGTTAATCCAGGCCTAGCACAGAGAATGAATGAACAAGTTCTAAAAAGAAGGGTGGACAACTTGTGGCTTTCTAGGTGTCAGTGTTGACTGGAAAGGGCTACTGTTAGGTGGATTTGTAATTGGTTACCAACCAAACCCAAAGGGTGCTCACTAATGGCTGCTTTTCATCCTGGAGAGAAGTGACTAGTGGAGTGCCATAGGGTTCTGTCCTGAACCCAGTACTAGTCAACATTTTCATCAATGACTTGGATGAAGGAGTAGAGGGCATACTGATCAAATTTGCAGATGACACCAGATTGGGAGGGATTGCTAATACCCCAGAGGACAAGAACAAATTTCAAAATGACCTTGACAAGTTGGAGAGCTGGGCCAAAGATATCAAAATGAATTTCAACAGAGAGAAATGTAAGGTCCTACATTGAGGCAGAAAAAATGGAATGCACAAATATAGGAGGGGTGACACATGGCTGAATAGCAGCAGCTGTGAAAAGGATCTAAGAGTCTTGGTAGATCATAAGCTGAACATGAGTCAGCAGTGTGATGCAGCAGCCAAGAAAGCCAATGCGGTTCTTGGTTGCATCAATAGGAGTATGGTGTCTAGATCGAGTGAGGTAATGGTACCATTCTATTCTGCATTGGTTAGGCTTCATTTGGAATATTGTGTCCAGCTCTGACCACCTCAATTCAAGAAGGATATCAGCAAACTGGAATGTGTCCAGAGGAGGGTGACCAAAATATTTAGTCTGCAGAAGAGAAGGTTAAGAGGGGACATGATAGCCATGTTTAAATATTTGAAGGGATGTCATGTTGAGGAGGGAACGGGCTTGTTCTCTGCCACTCCAGAGACTAGGACAAGGAGCAATGGATTCAAGCTGCAGGAAAGGAGATTCCACCTGAACCTCAGGAAGAACTTCCTGATGGTCAGAGCTGTCTGGCAGTGGAATATGCTGCCTCGGAGTGTGGTAGAGTCTCCTTCTTTGGAGGTTTTTAAGGAGAGACTGGATGGCCATCTGTTGGGAATACTTTGATGTGTGTTCCTGCATAGCAGGGGGTTGGACTGGATGACCCCTGGGGTCTCTTTCAACTCTATGATTCTGTGATTCTATTCGACTACAAATCCCATCAGCTCTGAAGTCCAGTGACAACAGAAAGTCTACACTTGGCCATTGCCTGAGTTACAATGATTCTGTTGTACAAAATTATGCACTACTACACAATTATAATATTATGATTCCATGGAATATAGCCATGGTGGTTAAAGTGGAATTGTAGTGCTATAATTGTGTAGTGTGAAAACGACCTGATCCAGTCCTCAATAGCCCCTTTCGTGTGTCTCTGCAAAATATATTTATCAAAATGAAACCTGACTGATAATGGAACATGGGAGGTCATTCAAGCCTAATAGTGATCACTATGATACCCCACAAGTCACATACAATGTTTAGGTTTTGCTTCTAATCTAGTAAGGGCAATTCATACATATTTAGATCCACAATAAAATTCCAAATGACTTCAATGGGATCACATATTCATACACTTAATTTCTTCTTTTGCAAACCTATGGGACTTAGTTCTATCTTTTATATGTTCATTTGAGTATCTGACAGCAAAAATTGGGCTATGATCATTAATATGAAGCTGGCCATCTGGTGCTGATATTTTTCTCTTTGTTGGTTAAGGAAACAATCCTAATGCTGCAATTATTATAAGCATGATTTTTATTAGTTAATTTTCTTCAACAATCAGATGCAGAAAAGAGAATGAGATGTGGCATGACAGATTGTAGCTGTTGTATCTAGTGGCCCCAAAGGCAGCAATTTATGTCTTAAAAATGCACTAATTATATATGTCTGTGACTGCTTATAATGGCCCCCAAATGGTTAAGAATGGAGGATACTGTCACCAAGTATTGCTGCAAGTGTACTAATCATTAAAATGAAATGAAGATTGTTCTTGGAATCTTATGTACTGCTGTTGTGTCATTTAACAAATAGAATGGAGCTGTTAAAGTGATGCTGATTGCTAGATTACAACAGTGATGAGTACATGCAGGCCTTAAATGGAAACTGTCCAGTGAAAGTAACTGTGAACTCCTGCAACATTTTGCAAATGCAAGAAAGCTTTTATATCATGTTATCAGTGCCTGTTTGCCTCCACCTTCCACACACACACATTATGACAGTTTTGACTGCAATTTTATGACTCAAAGTCATTTTATGACTTGGTGCAAGATTTACAGGCATGATTTATCCCTGTCATACATACAATGATAAATTTCTCACTTGAGTCCATTTCTTGAATGGGCACTGATGTCGTAGATCTCTCAGTAAGTTTAAACAGACCCTGGACTTCAACTTTATCTGGCCCTAAGTATCCCACAGTGGGCACAATTAGTCAATTAGGACACTACTTTAAAAGGACTAGCTTAATGTGACTATAATGTGGTGTTCAAGCTACAACACGCATATTCACAATGCATCAATATATACAGTGGTTTGTTGCAGACTCTAGTGCAAAACAAATCCATATTCTTCCCAAATTAGTTTGAATACACACAGATCTCTATCATTATTACTGATATCGTCTTCAATGTTCCCATTCTCACAGCCAACCCTTATTCTTTTGGTTAAAAAGAAATCTGTAACTTTTGGCAATTTAGCAGTCTGCCTTTCAGCTTCTGCTTTCTTATTTCTCTTTGTAGCATGCTTGCTATAAAAATTATTTATTTTTTCAGAAGAAATAAGGCAGCAAAAAAGGACACAGCTAGGACCAAGGTAAGCCTTCTGTAGGGCTGTAAAGCTTTTATTTACTTTATTCAGCAGCGGAGCTTGGAATACACAGAAGGAGGAGGGAGGGAGTGGGGCTACAGTGTGGGGACATGGCCATGGCATGCGGGGGCGTGACTACGAGCCGAGACACCCCAAAAACATTACTGCCAGAGGCAAACTGCTCCCATCACCCCTTGTCCCTATGCAACTGACTATATTGTGTTCTATTATTTTATTTATATCCTTCCTTTCTCTTAGTACGGGAGCCATTCTTGACTATTTCATTTTGGCATGCATGTACAAATAATTACAATAGTTTTTTCCCCACTGTGGGAGAAAACAAATATTCCTCCTCACTATTCTCTCCTTATTTGCACATCCCAAAATGTGCAATTGTTCTGAAGAGCAAAATACGTACTTTTGTGCAAAAACAACAACAACCTGTTTCTTTTGCAGAAAACAGTTTTGTGCAAAAATCCTCCATAACATTTCAGGACATTCAAATATAAGGAGAAAACTGATCATTAGTCTATTAGACTTCTCAGCAAGGTTTTATGACTTCTGAAAACCCTGTTTTTAACCTGATAAAAAGATAATTACAAATATTCTTTCCAACTGTACCTTGGTGCTGCCAAAAATTTTCCAAATCATGTAAGAAATAATACAACATTTTCCCTCAAACTGTCTGATGAAGAAATTTTGAAGATCTCAAAAGTTTGCCATATGGTTGGCCAAATTATAGTATTGCACCAATAGGGATTTTGGGAAGCAAAAGTCAACATGAGAGAAGAAGAAAAATTGTTGATTGATTCTGTTTCTAGAATGCAACAAAATGAGAAGCAGCACAAGATAACAACTCCAATGCTTTTCTTGAAAAATCTCAGAGAAACAGGTGCTTACTGCACTACACTGCTATAGTGCTATTGTTCCACTTTCAGTGTCTTGTGGAATTCTGGGGTTTGTAGTTTACTGAGGCCAAAGAGCTTCCTGGCTGAGAATTCTAAATGCCCCTCCCTAAACTGCAAACCCCAGGATTCCACAGGAAGTTGAAAGTGAAATAATAGCACTATAACACTGTAGTGTGGGAATGGCCACAGTTGCAATGATGTCTTGGACCTCTATTCCCATTGGCAGTTTGTCTTAGGGCCTTATCAAACTACACTGTTATAGTGCTATTATTCTGCTTTAACTGGCATGGCAATATCACATGGAATCATGAGATTTGCAATCTAGGGGGACGCATTTAGCATTCTTAGCCAGACAGCCCCAGTGTGTCACCAAACTACAAACTCCAGAGTTCCACAGGGTGCAGCCAGGACAGTTAAAGTGAAATAATAGTGCTATAACAGTATAGTATGATAGGGACCTAAGTCTCCCTTCATCTATCTGGTAGAGTTAGGAACCTCTGTATGCCCATACTCTGTAACTGCTGCATTGTTTGTTTGAAGATTTTCTGTTAATTTGCTTTACCACACTAGATCGGGAGCCATTTTTAAAAATTCTCCCTTCTGTGTCTTCCATTATACCATGTGTTTTCTGCACAAGTATTTGAAACTATTTTATATGCTTTATGAAGAAGACTGAGCTTGCTTCTTTTCTCTGCTAGATCCTGTGTATGTGTGAGCATAGGACTGGTTATCATTCAGCTTCTGCTTTGCAATCTGCTTACTCTGCTTGAGATACCCAGTGCTGTTTCTTACATTTCCCAACACTGTTTTCATGCTGTTCTCACATGCTCTGGTATCCCTGGCTGTTCTGGTATCCCTGTTTGAGTGGATAGTTCCTCCCTATTTCTTTTTCTTTCTCTCTCCCCCCACCCCTACCCCCTGCTTCTGATTTCATTGGCTACTTTAGTATCCCTGAGTAATACCAAAACAAGGTGTGAGGAGGAAGATAGTGAGGGATCGGAGCAGAGACACCAAAGAAAAGATGTTGCACTGGCAACAATAAAGGAGGGGGCAGCTGTTGCTGACTGGGCCCTTCTGAACTCTTGGGATCCAATGATCTCTAAGGCTACCCGTGAATGTGTGCAAATATAAATTTGTTTTGACAGCTGAAAACAGGAACAGCATACAGTTGGTGTCTGTAGTTGTTATTTTAAAACCTTTTGTCATAAAGAAATGGAGGACCAATATACCAGTAACATAAGTACCTGAAACTGTCAGATGATAATAAAAAGTTCCAGATAAAAACCTAGTAATACAGAGTTGCTATCCCTGTATTATAGGTATGAGGTAGGGAGACATCATGGAGGTTCTCATACTAGATTAATGTGCTCACCATGGATGAATTAAAATCTGAATTAAAATTCCAGGATTTTTCTTAACAATGTCACTACCCTATATCAGCTTACACCTAGAAGTCACAAGCTATATAGCATTATTCATAAGATCTTAGAATGACCTGAGGCACTCACATTGAATAAAGTAGAATTTGAAAAAGAGTGTTTTGGGGTTTTTTTTACTACAGATCCCAAATGCTGATTGGTGCATTCAGTGAGTTCTAGTATAAAAAGTAACTTTTCCAAGCTCTGAAACAAATATCAAAATGACACTAAGGCATTTCTGGATCTCAGCCAGCACATGATCCATTTTCCAAAGCAGAGATCAAAGTCCCTAGATTTGTCAAAGATCTGGGAACAGAATAATCGCATGACAAACATCTCTGTGTGTGTCACTCTGATATGGGTTCTGGGTAGAGGTTAGACTTAGTGAGTGAGAATAATTCTTAGTTCTCATTGAAGCATTGTTACAACAGAATTGATTTGTTTACAGTCACAGGTAGCAACACAAACATTTCCACAAGTGCAATCGACTTGAGTTCATTTCACATGTCATAAAGTTGTCCACAGTCAAACTATCCTGTTTGGAAGAATGGCATAAGTTTCGTGCTATGTTAATTTAATAAGTATAGGAAAGAGGTAGCTGAGCTGTGCTTTGGTGGTAAAAATACTTTCAGAATATTTAAACAAATGTGTTATTGTGTGCCTTCAAGTCTTTTCTGACTTATAGCAACCCAAAGGTGAACTTATCACAGGATTTTCTTGGCAAGATTTGTTCAGAGGGGGTTTTGCCTTTGCCTTACTCTGAGGTGGAGTGTGACTTGCCCAAGGTCACCCAGTGGGCTTCCATGTCTGAGGACAGATTTGAACCCTGGTTTCCAGAGTTGTAGTTCAGTGCTCAAAACACTACACCACACTGACTCTGGCCCTTTCCACAGTAGCCTCCCATCCTGGAATGGGGAAGGGAGAGGAGCGGGACCATGGCAGTGCTTCTGCATGACGTTGTCGCAGTCCTGCTTCTCTACCCCATTCCCAGGCAGTGCAATCACGGATTTAATCATTGATGGGTTTTCCCCATCAATGACCCACAATTGCACCACCATCCTGCACTTACCTGTCCTATGGAAGCCATGGAAGCATGACACAGTGCTTTGTGCCCCAGCACAGCCTGAGTACCCAGCTGCTCTATGGAGGAAAGTCGCATGTCCATCAAACTCCCTTCCACAGGGAGCAGATACCATGTGTAGGTAAGCATTCCTGATACACTCTCTTCCCAGCAGATCCCATTTCTGGGATTGCCACCAGAGGACCACGCAAGAAGGTAGGGCACAAAAAGGGGACCTCATTTAAATAAACAGTGCCTTGCAGCTTGACATAGTTTGCAGATGCTAGCCTTCCACAAGTATCACTGTGTTATGGCTAGTGATGCATATGTTTATTTGGCAATGTGTCAACTTTTCTCAGTGTATCAATAATCCCAAATGTCAAATTGTCAATATTTCTCCTCTTGATCACTCCTAGTCCAAGCCTGCTAATCAGATTTGCCTGGAATGGGACTGATGGCTCCAATTTCACTGTGATGGCAAATCCAGGCCAGATTGAAGCCATTTCTGCACTAGAGTGTTATAGTGCTATTATTCCACTTTCAACATCCTATGGAATCCTGGGGTTTGCAGTTTCAGGAGGGGCTGGCCACCACTACCCCCGAAACTGCAAACCCCAGGATTCCATAGGATGTTGAAAGTGGAATAATAGCGCTATAACACTCTAGTGCAGAAATGGCCTTTTGGACTATTCAAGGCAGAGACCTGCCTGTCATTAATGAGAATATCCAGACAATCATTTCATGTCACTAGCCTTACCAGCCTGTAAAACATTTCTATGTGTACAAAACAACTTTTTAATTTAAAAAAAATTAAATTTTAAAAAAATAATTTAAAATTTTTTAATTAAAAATGACCTATGTCAAGTGAGGCTTGAGACTAGCTGAGATCTGGCAAATAGATGATGTTGGTCTTCTTCCTATATCTGAAAACAAGCAATGTGTCTTCATATATGTACTCTGTATGTGCACTAACAAAAGGCTACTCAGTATGGTACAAGCAACGGCCCAGATTAACTGATAAGGCACCACGGGATATCTGATGAGATATAATCAGAAAACAGAATGAACTTCAGTGGATTACAGGTCCAACAATGACCAGAAGGCTGGGGAGTGCAATGGGTATTTTTATACCCCACACCATCCACAAGTATCTGGATTAACAGAAAGACACAATGGACTCTTGAAACAATGCCTCAAATTAATGACCACTACTTATGATCTCAAGGGGTAATCTAATATACTTTGGCAAGCAGAATTTGGGCTTAATAGTGCTGAATCTTATCCCACAAATCAACTGAAATTCACTGACCTCAGAGGCACCAGCTGCCACTGAAAGGAGATAGATACTCTGCTTACAAGTAGTTCCTTCCATTTTGCTTCCCAATTTGGCACTACACTCATGGTGAAGAATGACTAGACTCCAGGCTCTTCATTTCTTTGGTGCACAGATAATCATGCAGAATGATTTTTCTTCTAATATTGGTTACACAATTAGTTCTAAAAATCTCTCAGTTGGGGTGGGAAAGTTGATATTAAAATGACAAATGGAATTCAGTGAAAGAAAGTATGAAGTGTAGCACGCACACACAATAAAAATCCTCACTTTGTTATCTATGTTGATGGAGTCTCAGCTGGCAGAGACCAACCAGAAAAGAAATCCTGGGGTTGTGGCAGACAGCTTGATGAAACCAACCCACTGGGCAGCTGCTGGGAAAAAGAAAAATTCCATTAGGAGAAGAATTGAAAAGAAGAACTGACAATATTGTAATGCTCTTAACACCAGTTGATGATACAGCCACAGTTAAAATATTGTGAACAGTTCATCTTGAAAAGAATAATACTGAACTGAAATGATGCAGAAAAGAGCCCCGCAAACAATGAAAGCGTCAGAGCAACTCCCCTATGAAAGAAAGACTACAAGCTATGGGACTTTCCAGTTTAGCAAAAGGACAAACAAGGGGACGTATGATAGTATCTCCTTCATGAAACTAGAACTTGGGGTCCTATGATGATGTTGAGTGGAGCAAGATTCATGAAAAACATAAGGAAACATTCCTTCATACAGTACATAATTTTGCTGTGGAATTTGCTAACCTAGGATGTAATGATGACTATGCCCCCTTTCTCCATTGGAGGTTGCAAAAGAGCTCTGTGGATAGACATGCTCTCTGTGTCAAAGATATGAAGAGGTGAAGCAAAATTCTCTCATTAGTGTCCTGCATTAGAGATGGGAGAAGTACAGGAACGTGACAACGGTTCTGCATGTCGTCGTCCATGTCCTATCATTCTTCCATCCCCAGATGGTGCGATAGTGAAGCAAATCACTGACAGGTTCTTCCTTTCAATGACTACTGATCATGCCACCCTCCCACCACCCTCCCATATTTAACTGACCTGTGGAGGGTCAGGAAGTGCAATGCCCAGCTGCACTGTGGAAGAAAGAGGCATGCCATCGTATCTCCTCCATTCCCGCAGGCAGCCAATGCAGAGAGGAGTGCGCCTGTTGCACTCCTGTCTGGGGACAGACTCTACCGAGATCCCTGCAGGACGCCACCAGGATCTGGTAACCTGTGGAAAGGGCCTTACTTGTGACAACAGTGTTAGCGGATGGAATGGAGAGCCTGATCTTGGTTGCCAAAGAGTGCAATGGAATATGCAGGTCATTGGTCCCCACTGCTGAGAAGCAACAGTGTATTACCTTTCAGACAATATTCAGAGTACACACCTTGCACATGGAGCAGGGCAAGAAGGAGCAACATGTGGGACAACTGAAGCAGTTACAGATTTCTTTCCCCAACTCCTTATGCTGCCAAATTTCCCTTACTCTTCTGTGTACCCCAGCTGTGGAAGTGACATGGAACTTAAATGAATGTGAAGATGAATGCTTTGCCATGAAGCTCTACAAAATGCTCTTCACTGCTTTGAAGTAAGGGATTTTAGAGCAACATGGTTCAGACAGGACACAGACTACCAACCTCAAATAGAAAAAGCAAGGAGACATGGGAGAAAATTACAGCAGCTTTAGGGTACAGGATTACTTTGCACTTCTCATGGTTGCCTTTGCTAGAATGATTTGTTCTGTTCTGGTTGAGAAAAGTTGTCTATAGGGGTGCAGCTATGGGAGAGGGGGATGAAGGAGTTGTCCCAAAATAAGAATTCTGCACCTCCACAGTCCTCAAATTTACCACAGTTCTCAAATTTCTAGGATTTTAGAGATTGAGACCATGATAATTGTTCATACCTGGAACACATATATTGGCTGTTTTCTTTGTCTGCCCTTTTTCTTTGGATATCTAAACTGTATTCCTAAAAGCTCAACTGAAGTGCCAGACTACTGCAATGCTAGAAATTTGGGAATTGAAGGAAAATTTAATTAGGGTGACAGAATCCTTACAGGGGGAAATGCCCTCATTTTGCTTTCCCTATCCTGTATCTATATCACCAGTTGTTGGGGGGGGGGCATTATGCCTGGAGTATTGAGGTAGGGTACCTATAGGGTTTCATAGTAAAGCATATGTGCTTTGCAAACTTCCCCTTTTTGTTTGAAGACCACCTTTCCTGAGCTAAGTGGTCTCCTAGTTTGTGTGCAAAGTGTGCTTTCCCCATAGTCTCCCCTCACCAGAGTTCTCCTAGCCCGGAACTTTAGGCCAAAGAGATACAGCCCCAGGCTGCAAGGTCTTATTTCTGCTAATTTGGATTTTGTGCACTGGTGATAGTCTGGATATTGGTTTACAACACATCCTAAGCTCTGTCATTCAGATGTTAATGAGGCTGTTGGTGGTGATAGTCTATCCCAGCAGGGTACTTTTTATAGTGATATAAATGGGATGGAAGGGGAAAAGGAGCAGACAAATAATAAATCATATTCACAGTCAAGCTCACCTTATTGTCACCCACAAAGAGCACTTTATAAAAATTCCCATTGCTAAATTAAGGAAAAAAATAGATTTCCTAGCAATCAGGGAACAAACTGTTGATTGCACTTACCTGCTTATTTTTTTAAAGTAGATTCTACAATTGAAACATTTAGAGGCATCAAAGATAAAATCCTTTCATTCAATAAGCAATCGCCTGAGAAAGATTTATGCATTCCTTCCACCAAATGTATGTTTTTTTAAATACTGAGGTCTTAATAGCTAAAGCCACATACTTGCAGCAATTCATTTAACTCTGACCTAATATGTTGAATTGAGGTAGCCTCAAAGCCACGAAAGAATTATTCAGTCACATCTACATAACTAATCAGATCAAATTACCAACTGTAGCTCTGGAAGGGCCAAGGTTGGAGCTGATTCTCCTCTTGACGTACTCCTCTATAAAGGCATAGTACTTTCCCATATATTATACTAAGGTCTTTGGCCAAGCAAGACAGGCCCATCAAGACAATACCTGGCTAATGAACCAATAGACCATCTTTGTTTCCACCCTTCCTTATATGTACAATTATTACTGAAATCAGAGATGAGAACATTGCCTTGAGATATGATTTCCCACAAAGGGATGAAGGTAGTGGTTCTTGTTTTGTTTTGTTTTTTTCCTCCAGTCAGTTCTACAATAGCCACCATTATCATTTTGATTATATGCTCTTCTCATTTGGTCTACATGCCACATTCATTATTACTTTTATAAGGAGCAGAGATGGCATCCACAAGATGAATTGTAAGGAAGGAATTCTATTTTTGCGGAAAGATATTTTGGCAGAGAACATTAAAGCAGCAAGCGTGATTTGTAAAAGTTTTATTTTATTTTATTTACGTAAACTCTAAAAAGAGGAAATAACAGAGATATTTCTAAGAGACAGGAAACCCTGCGGCTGCTTGGCAACAAATGATTGCAATTTAGAATTCATGTACTATTAAGAAGTCCTGATTAAATTGTAAGGTCCTTGGGAAAAAGGGAAGTCATAGAAATGAAAAGCCAATGGTGTCTTTGCAGCTTGGGAAGGCTAGCATTGGCTCATCCCTGGGGAGGCTAAGTTTACAAAGGTGACCCAAGGGCTTTTTGCTTTGCTGGATAAGCAGCATCAAAACTGGACATGAGATAACTGGAGTAAGAAGTTATAGATACTTTTTTTTTTTTTTGTCAGTGATATGCTGGCTTTGCTACCTACCTTGACGTCTGCTGGTGTTCCTATTTCACTATCCATGCTATTTATGTACATGAAAATTGCTGTCAGGCTGTAAAAATACCACGAGAGAGATCCCTCCCTCTTTCTGTACTGTACTGGAGCAGTAGCAACAAGAAAGAGCTGTGTATAGCATGCCACTAGGAATGCATCCATACTATATAATGATAGCACCGTGATCCACTTTAATTGTTATTGTTCCATCCTATGGAATCTTGGCATTTGTAGTATGATGAGGTGCTTAGAATTCTTTGCCAGGAGAAGCATAATGCTATACTTCAGGGGAACAGAGTAGAGAATTCTAATTGTCCCTCCAAAAAAACAACTTCCAAGATTCAGTGGTGTAGAGCTATGGCTGATGTTGTTTTTGTCGTTGTCATTGTCATCTTTTTTCTTTTCTTTTCTTTTTCTTTTTTTTTTGTTTTGTTTTCTTTTTTTCTTTTTTCTTTTTTTTTCTTTTTTGGTTTCTTGGCTTTTTTTCCCAATCTGGGACTCAAAGTGGCTTACAAGGATTAAAAGAGATACATATAAACAATTACATTGCACAAAACACTACACATTTAAAAAAGAACTACAAACACAAACAACACAGTATAAGAGCAGTCAGCCCTCACAGGCCTGCCAAAGCAAAAGGATTTTGAGCTGCCTATGAAAATATAGCGAGAAGGGTGTCAATCTAACCTCTCTGGGAAGAGATTTCCAGAACCTGGGAGCAGCCATCAAGAAGGCCTTCTCCTTTGTTCCCACTAAGTTGTACCTATGAAGGTGATGGGATGGAGAGAAAGTCCTCCCCAGAAGATCTCAACACACAGGCAGGCTGATACAGAAAAATACAATATCTCAGACAGCCTGGATCTGAACTGCATAGGACTTTACAGGTCATAACCAGCGCTTTGAATTGCACCCATAAACAAACCTACAGCCAGTGCAGTTGTTAAAACAAGGGAATTATATACTCTCTGTGATAAGCCCCAATGAACAACCTAGCTGCAACAATAATAGTAATTAATTTCTGAGCACTTTTCAAAACCAGGCCTATGTAAAGCATGTTACAGTAATCCTGTCAGGATGTAACTAAAGCATGGATCGCTTTGGCCAAGTCAGAAATCCCAAGAAATGGGAACAGCTGGCATACAAGCCTTAACTGTGTGAATGCACTCTTGACTACTGCTGCAACCTGGGTTTCAGTGGCAAAAGGAATTATCAATGGTAATGGGGGTGCAAGCTAGGACTGGACTTCAGGGCCCATGTTCCAGTTGCAGGATGGGGGTGGAGCAGTGGAAAATAGATCTGGAAAGATCATATGGGCTGGCAAGTCCATGGTGGGGCTTTCTGGGTCTAACATGGGTTATCATAACATTCTTTCCTTCTTGTTATTTTTAGGAAAATGTTTTGAAATCAGAAGGTCCAGCCAGACATGTACTTGGACTGAAGATGCTCATTTTTACAGCTCTGACTTTGTAAATAAATTATTTTGTTCTACAACAAAATGATGTTTATTTCCAACTTATTTTTAACATCAAGTGGACAGAAACTCCATTTTATTCCTGCTGTAAGATATTGCTATGTTTTAAGTGAACTGAAAGTATGAAACTACACATGGTCAGAGTATTTCCTAGCAGCCTTGATAGCAGCTCAAAGACAAGAGGAACAATGCCACCTGCTCAGTGGGGCAAGGCGAGATGTAAGCATTACCGTTTTTTCCCCTTCATCTTTCCCACAAGCCCAACAGGGATTAGCATCAGTGAGAAGTGTCCAGTATAGGTCGCTTTGTCTTGATTCCTTGGTGCTAGCAGCCCTAGCTTGCAGGCTCCAAGCCTTTCTTCTGTTTGGCTGGATCTTCAAATAGCTTTTAAGTACCTGCCATAAGCCTGTCTCCAGAGCTGGTGTGAGATATTTTGCTGTCTGGGACAGGAAACAAAATGGTGAACTCAACCCACCCAAGAAAAGGTATATAGCATACAAAGCCAGCCAAATTATGTTGGCACATGAGGCAGAAAATCCCATAGATATTTTTCTTCATTCTTGGCATTAAAGACACAATGACAAATAACTAACAATTTTCCAGTTGTTCCCAACATCGATAATCTGCTCCTTGAGATGGCTTCCTCACTCTCCATAATGGTAGGGCCGGCACTGATTGCCTTATATCCTCCAACTCAGAGAATAGATCAGGCTTCCCTGAGTTCTAGCTTTTTTTTTTATCAATGGAAGTCATTAAACCTAAACTGAGAGGGGAATACTCAGGTTAGTTGCAAGTCAAAAATCTGTGACAGAATATAATTGCTAGATTTTGCCCATTTACTAAATTATTAGATTTTATTCTCCTTGTAAATGCTTAGAAATGATGGTAAAATGTACTATTACACTAACCATTTGTACTAAAAGACCCAGGATTATTGTTAAGCTATAATGAAAACAAGCTGCTGTATAGTTTCCACTTGTTTGCATTAAAACTGTTGTATAATTCAAGACATTTGGCATTTTCTCCTGAAGGAACCATGGGCTACAAGAGGCACTAGGACGTAGACAACAAACAAATACTCTAGTTGTCCTCCTCATCAAGGTGTTATTTAACCAACAAAACCTCATCAGTTGCAATCTTGGACAAGCAATTGTTTTATTTCATTTTTATATTTAAAAACGTTTATATTCCACTTTATATTTTTGACAGCATTCAAAGCAGTGCTCAAGATCATTTTCCAGACTTCATTATGTGAAAGAATATCCAAAGTGGTGATCCAGATTAATACAAAAATCAGCAACAAAGAAGATAATAACCTGAACGATTCATAATAAATACAGTATCCAATCAGGTGGTGATGTGTGCTGCCTGTTAAAAAAAGATTTCAGCAAGCAGGGAACACCAGTATCATTAGATCATGACTTTGGAAAGTTGTTCCAAAGTCTATATACTTTCACTTCCTTTCCCTGGTTCAGACAGATAACTGATGGTGGTGGCACCTGTGAGTGGTCTTCATCCATTGAGTGGAGAGGACAATATGGGAGAAGATGCACCCTCAACTAAACTGCTCCCAGGTTATGTAGGCCTTTTCCAACTAATGACAAAACCTTAAATCTTGATTAGTATCATATTGACAACCAGTGAAATTTCGTTATCTGGGATACAACATATTCAACGAAAGGTTCTCCAGTGACTAACCTGATCAGTGTATTCTGTACTAGCACAGATACAGTTTCCAGATCAGTCTAAAGAGCCACTCCACACAGAACACACTGTAATTAATTCATCTCATTCCCACTGTATGGGTCACTGTGGTAGGGCTATTTTTGCCTAGGAAAGGTCACAGCTCGCTTGATCCATATCAAAATACGATCTTCCTAATTATTTGTTAACACCCATCAAAGCCATTTAGGAAAAATCAAAATTTTGTTTCAATGGGTATCAGGTGCAACCACAAGGACAGTACATTCCAAATTACCCTATTTGCTGAAAAATACTGTTTGAAAATGGGGTGCGTCTTATATGCCAGTGCATCTTATTCACCCTCAAATAGTATTTGCTGGCATGTAAATGGGTTGTATCTTATAAACTGATGCATCTTGTATGCCAGCAAATACGGTAATGCTATATGGTCATCCATGAGATTAAATCATAATATTGTTTTGAGACTGGTAGTGATGTTACCCTGTATGTTGCGGGTCCCGGGAGGGGCGCCCAAATAACCAAATAAAACACAAGTTGGGGGAATTTAGCTTGAGCACTCTATTGGTCAAACGAGAGGCGGGGTAACTTTAGCAAGGATCTTTGACCCTATGTCTACAGCTTCAGGTCAGAGAGCAGGCAAGCAAGTTTAAAAGTAACAAAAAATAACAGTTTTATTGAAAGATAAATAGCAAATGAAAACAACACACACACTAGCTAACTTGGAAGCAGAAATGGATTGCTTAGGGGTGGGTAGTACGACACCTTGTCTCGTAGTCCTGGAGAGAAAGATGGGGGTTCCGGGAAGAAAGCTCAGTGTAGCTGGCTGAGGGGAGTTTCCTTAGACAAGCCGACAGCAAGGCCGGATGGAAGTCCAAAGTAGTCCGAAGACCGTTTGGAAATGAGGGGATTTTATAGGGGAGTTTGTGCCTACTGGCTATGGCATGCCAGGTGAGAACAAAGGAAATTTAGAGCTGGACAAAGGAGTTGGAAAAGGTCAAGTTTACATGATGAGCTTAACGCTCGACGACAATAGTTTAGCCAGTATGTAAATGTCCTGTCTAAAAGGACTGGTTCGGCTGAGAGCTGTGCAGCTATTGTACGGTTTGCAGTTGGAAGTTCCCTGAAGCTACGAGCGAGGCTTGAGTTGCTGGCCTCAATAGGGTCTGGAATGTAAAAACCATTAGTGGCCGCACCCTGTTTGTGCTTTTCCAGAGAACCTCGCAAACACGTGGAGTGGGGTGGCTGGAAAAGGTCAAGCTAAGGCCGAATTGTTTGATATCAAAATGATATCTGGGGTCCTCGCCAACAGTGCCATAGCAGGGGTAACAGTGAAAATCATCACACAGTATGTTTCATTTCACAGTGTTCAACACACAGTAGGTTTATGGATCCACAAGTTCTGTTTGTGGCTTTGAACCAAACAAAAGACTAATAAGCCAACATTTAAAAATATTTCCCAATCATTCATTGGTACAGAATGAAAGTAGAAAATAAGGGGAAACTTACATCAGCTCCTTGTTTCCCTTCCAGTTTTCTCCAAGCGTTGGCCAAAGAAGAAAAATGCATGCCTGTCTTCAAATGGCACTGGACAGCGAGAATTTGCACACTGACTGAGTGGTCATACCCTACTGATTGATAATGTTTACCTGTAAATCATAGGCCAGAGCCAGAACTGCCTGGCATGTTGTACATTTATCCCTGAACCTTAGTGCTATCAGAAATGTAGCTATGCTACCATCCAAACATTTGGTACAAGTTGGTAAACAAGAGGAAAAGAAATCAGACTAATCAAGAGAAAGTCAGATATACTTTTTTACCTCTGGGGAGATTTTCAACTATAACAATGTGTAGCTTTGAGCTTCTGACAGATGCTAATGAATTGTTGTTTACATGTTTGATTTACTGCCTAAACAAAGATAAGACATGCTCTTGAAAACACATTGAATGCACAATCCAAACACATCCATTAAATCTGTCACAATAAACATGACAGCTTTCTTCTAACCTAACAACTGGCATGCCTCATTTACATATTAATGAGAAAACTGGGATCAGGCAGCACAAATTGCTTCTATCTGGTGAAAGAGAAGTTACTGATCGACAGACAACATTGCACTCTGGAGCGTAAATACCACAAGTAAATACCAGTTACTGCCATTTTAATAGATCTTATTTTTATTTGCTGAATCACATCAACTGTTATTGATTAGTTGTCTTTGCTAAGTTACAGAGATAGATGCTAGGGTTATATTAGTACCCCTAAACCCCCCTGATTTATTCATCACATGCATACTTATATTTTAACATATGGAGGATTCTCCCAAGATATATGAGCCACTCCACATTTTTTCTACACTTGATCTTCATCAAATGTCTTAATCACTTTTTAAACATAATCAACAGTATACAAAGAATGAAATGCAACTCTGCAAAGTCTGCTTCCTTGTCATGAAAGAAAGTTGACAGATATCTTCAAAGAAGCTAAGGGTTGAATTGTTCAGCATATTTGCCTTTCCTGAGCATTATCTGACTCTACAAATGTCGCTCCCCAAGGAAATGCAGGGCAAGTTTGTGAAGAGTAATGCAATATTTTATGATGGTAACAGAAGCACAAATCTGTCCTATATGCTGTACAAATAATGAGCTGATTTTAGCCTGGGGAAAATATCTTCAGTATATGTGATACTTATCATGAAAATATTGCAAATGTCACAGTACAATACTAAGTACTGTAGTTAAAATATTGCTTGGCAGCCAAATTTACTCTAGAAAAGTTATGGAGCTGTTAAGAAAGAAAAGCTGAGCTAGAAAATGTTACTTCTTTTGCACTATACCTCCCAGACAGCCTGGTCAGTAGATTCAGGGATTCCAAGAACTTTGGTTCCCCTGCCCCCAGCAAAAAAAAAATAAAAAAAAAATATTCCAATGCTCTGGAGAAAAGACTATATTAGATCACTAACATGGAGTATCAGAGACCTAACCATCAAATGTAATGACATATCATTGATTCTCCATGCCATAATGTTTCTGATTTCCAGGTATGATTGTGAAACTTGGATGTGGAGGAAAACTGATAGGAAGAAAATCAACTCATTTGAAATATGGTGCTGAAGAAGAGTTCTGTGGATACTGTGGACTTCCAAAAAGATAAATAAATGAATCCTAGAGCAAATAAGCCTGAACTCACCCTACAAGTCAAGATGACTAGACTAAGGCCATTTCCGAATCTACACTTACAGTGCTGTTATTCCACTTTTAACATCCTATGGAATCCTGGGGTTTGCAGTTTAGGGAACGGCATGTAGTATTGTCAGCCAGAAAGCTCGTTGGCCACAGTAAACTACAAACCCCAAAATCCCACAGGATGTTGAAAGTGGAGAAATAACACTATAACAGTGTAGGACAGAAATGGCCTAAAACTATTCTATTTTGGACATAGAAAAAGATATGGTTCATTAGAAAAGACAATAATGCTTGGTAAAATAGAAGGCAGTAGGAAAAGAGGAACACCTCATCACAGGTGGATAGACTCAGTCAAGGAAACCATGGCTCTGAGTCTGCAAGACCTGAGCAGTGCTGCTGATAACAGGTTGATTTCGTGGAAATTAACAATAAAACCTTACTGCAGTCTCTACCATGCAATTCAGTGGTAATTTCTTATTTCCTAATAAGTATATATAGGATTATAAGACCAAGATTCAAATTCCCACACAGCCATGGAAACCCACTGGGTGACCTTGGGCAAGTCACACTTTCTCAGCCTGAGAGGAAGGCAAAGGCAAACCCCCTCTGAACAAATTTTGCCAGGGAAACCCCATGATAGCATCTCCTCAGGGAAGTTGGAGTCAACTTAAAAGCACACCACCATCACAACAAAGGCCCTTTTTGCACAGCATTTGCCATGCGAAAGGGGCCCTGGAGTGTCGCATGACTGCAAGGAGCAATCCACATGATGCACTCACAATCACGTGACGCTCCAGGGCCTGGCAAGTGCTGATCACGCACTATTTCATTTTTGGCTGCGAGCCGAAAATGGTGTGCAATCGCACATCGCTCCGGAGCCCTGTGTGCACCTGCCATGCGTGTGGAGCTCCGGAGCTGTGACACTCACGCTTCCTGCCCCAGTGCAGCCTGGGAAAATCCCAGGCTACACCGCGGAAGGAAGAGGAGGGGCTCTCAAGTGAGCAGGCAGCAGCTGCGGAGCTGAAAGAACCAGGACATGAGAGCCTCTCACTAGAGGCTGCTTGCATGATCCCTGCACTCCAGCTCCACAAAAAGGTGAGTTGCGGACAGGGCCAAATACTAGACTTCACAGGTGGAACTCATCCTTGTTTCGACGTCCCTCTTCTTAAAATGAGAGTTCTATATATAGTTTGGAGTTAATTAGAATTAATGAGTGCCCTCTGGTCTGGTGCCAGTAATTAGTCTATTGTTACTACTATTACCAAGTGGATACCATCATGTGAGCATAAGAACTATTGCATCCTATAAATCTGGGGGGAAAGCTCTTTGTAGTGTAAAAGCAGACTATACCTTAGGAAAGAATATACTGTTCTCCCTCCACATTTGCAGGTTTAATTCTCGAGGATTTGATTATTTGTGGCACCCACTTGCCTACCTCCTATTCTTCCCCTCCCATTCCCTCACAGGTGGGGGCAGGAGAGTGAAGGGGAAGAAAGATCATTTCCTCCTCCTTGTGATGTCTGCCCACTACTGCAGATGTGATCGCCCCAGCAGCAGCTGGGAGGGGGAAGCGGAGGTAAGATCTTTTTCTCCCCCTCGTGCTCTCCTGCCCGCCACTGCCAGCGCAATCATGGATGTGGGCAGCAGCAGACAGGAGAGTGCAGGGAACGGGGAGTGCTCACTGTGGGGGGGGGGTTACATGCGGTTTTTTCACTTTCATGGGGCTTCTGTGCACCTATCTCCCACAAATGTGGAGGGCCTGCTGTACTTCAAGTATACATTAGGGTAATGCCCTAAAGGTACTAGAATCCATCTGATCTTGGAACCTAAACAGGATCAGCTTTGGTTAGTACTTGGATGGGAGACCACCAACAAATACCAGGTGCCGTAGCCTGAGGAAGGGATAGGCAAAAAACCCCTGTGAATATTCCTTGCCTAAGAAAACCCTATGAAATTCATGGAGGTCACCATAAGTGAATAGGTGACTTGAAGGCACGTGCACATACATGGTCAGGCTACTGGAGATTTTTAGTGCTTAATTATAATTTAATGCTTAATTCTCAACCTTTTCACAACATCATTTATTAAATTTTAATGGGTTTGCATCTTACTAAAACCTAAATACAGATGTCTTTTTCAGATATTCAAGGAAGTATAATATGCAGTTTAATAATCAAGACCAATTTTCTGGTATAGGATAGAATTATTATTTCTTTTTCATTTGCTATTATGGTATCACACCTCAACCAAAAGTAAAACGACTTATTTGTTTATACTCCCACTAATTAGAATTTGATCTCATGAGTTAAAATGGGTTCTCACCAATTAAGCAACTGAAATTTTCTTCATTTAATCTAATAGTCAAAATAAGTAAAGGTTGTGGACCTTAATAAAAATACAGCCACTTAATTTTATATTTTTGTAGTTATTTGAGCATTGCACTATGACTCTGGAGAGCAGGGTTCAAATTCCTGCTCAGTCACAGAAACCCACTGGGTGATGCTGGGCAAGTCACACTCTCTCAGCCTGAGAGGAAGGCAAAGGCAAACCCCTTGAAAGAGAGCAAGGCAAACCCCATGATACCTTTACCTTAAGGTCGATGTAAATTAGAAATGATTTACAGACAGCAGCAGCAGCAAGAACAACAACATTAGAGGCAAGAGGCATTTGATGAGATCCAGCAAGAGTTAATGAATCCAGTGATTTAAATGGAAGTGATTTGAAATAAATGCTTCTGGCTCTAACATTTTACAGATCAAAATGCATAGTTGATGTCTCTTTCTCCCTGCTCCAGTTTTGACAAAGGCCAACAGAGTGGAATCTGCTGGCCATGGTCCCCAAGACTGGGAAAACAGGATGGACTAACACCTCCTCCCCCCAAAAATGAAACAAAACTGGGACAAGACGGTGCGTTGAGCCTACTCAGGAATGATTAAAGTGGATTAAAACAATCAGGCGCAAAAAAGTCCCCCTACCAGCTCTGGAACTTGGGAGAGATTGAGGATCACTGCACAACTGCCCAAATCCATCTTGTGGTGATATCTTTATTGGGTCAATCAAAGGGACAAAATACCTCACACTAGTTTTTGACACTTCACAGCTTTCTTCATTGGTTGCCGTTACAACTCCTCCCCACTTCTGCATTTCAAAATTGAAAGGAACATTAGCTGCTCACTGTGGTTACCAGAACATAGTATGAACATGATGGGTGAAACTGTTGTGTTTCACATTGAATTTTGAATAGGACTTCAAAGTATTTGCATTCTAATAGATCATGTCCAATTTTTTTTTTCTGTCTGGAATTGCTTTGTCTCCTTTCAATCCTTCAGTGGGATTGCCAACTAACCAGGAAAAAAAAATTGATGGATTTCGTATTTCTTTTGAAGAAGCTGGAGAGAGAAAAATGAAAAAGACAGTCTCTCTTTCCTTTCCTATAATTTGGTTTTCTTTAAGGGAAACAGACAGCTTTTGTAGTAAGCTGTGCCTGTAGGTCCAAAGAACCACTTCTACTTTTAGACTTGTCAAAAATGGGTGGACCGTGCTCTTGAGTCTGCCAAGACATCTTAATACCACTCTTGGATTCATCCTTGGCTTTGCCTCATGACCCAAAATACACTGTTGTTAGAGTTGGCAAGATTTGTTCAGAGGAGGATTTGCTGTTGCTTTCCTCTAGGCCGAGAGGGAGTGACTTGCCCAAGGTCATCCAGTGGGTTTCCAAGGCCAAGTAGGAATTCAAACCCTTGTCTCCAGAGTCATAGTCCAATTTTCAGACCACTACACCATGCTAGCTCTCTAAAGAATACAATACCTAAGGCCTTAGTATTTTTTTATTTTAAGGACTGGCAACTCTACTTAGTGCCTGAAAAACTGGGAAATGTAAATTAAGCTACATGTCATTAACTGAATTATTATTGTTGTCCATCACATACATAACTAGGGGTTAGATTGCTCCTAAGTGTCCTCTGTGTGAGTGTAGCACCCACTCCCCAGTTTTCTGAATCTCTTAGAGTAATGAAGCATATCCTAGGTGGACAACTAGAGCAGTGATGAAGAAGAACCTGGGCTGAATACCAGTTACAGTATTGAACATGGGTTAGAGCCCACTTCAGAGCCTATTCTAGCATATACAGAGGGTAATTAAAAGGTCTTTCTCCTCTCATTGTGCATCAGCACAGTGTCACTCAGAAGAATCATTTCAGGCAATAAGTGACTATTATACTCTGTTCCTCAAGGTAGTAGAGAAGCCTTCTAAGACCTGTAATTACAAGACACTCTGCTGACAAAATTGCTCATATCCATACTAATTTGTATTATGCATTGAGAATAGACTCTGTAAGATGTCCAGTTTTTTTATTTAGTTCAGCCAGAGGATGTGGAGCCAGGATGTGGAGATAGGATGACTACATGCTCTACAGAACTGTGCACATCTTGACCTATAAAGGTTAACAAATATAGAGTGGCCAAACAGGTGGTAGAAGTTCTAAATTCTTCCTTGAAAGAGGAAGTTCCACTCCCACTACTAATAAGAATGTTATTTTTAAAATATATTTTTGGTTCCTACCCCTTTAGTAATTAATTGGCCAATATCAAATTATCCATGTTTGAAGTGGCTGTTGAAATCACTGCCCCAAGCTTTCTCAGATGAAGTCCCACTTTCCCTTGTGTCTGAATTAAGGCATGGTTCAGGGTCTGAATGGATGACATATACACAAGGAATGTAGCCCTGTTGATTTTGCCATCCCTGTTAGCAGCATTTTACACTATCAAATGCGGCATCCTTCTGGAATATCTGGCCATATGTAACTCAGAGATACTGTTGTTCAATAGTTTCAGGCACGTTTGGCCAAAGGTTTCCAGTGGCGGGCACTTTGTCCCTTGGCCTTTTGCATTCCTTGGGTCTCTATTTTGTTGTTTCATTAGGCCATCCAATGTTTGGGAGCTGTGTTTTATCAATATGCTGCTCATACTCATCTCTGGCTGTTTCTGAACTACACTGTTATAGTGCTATTATTCCACTTTCAACATCCTGTGGAATCCTGTGGTTTGCAATTCAGGGAGGGGCCATTAGAATTTTCAGCCAGAGCACTCTCTGGCCTCAGGAAATTACAAACCCCAGAAATTCCACAGGAGGTATAAAGTAGAATAATAGCACTATAACAGTATAGTGCGGAAATGGCCTCTGTCTCTGCATTTCAGAGGCTGCAAAGGAGATGACAGAATTTCTAAATCATTGTATGTATGCACTGAGGAGTTGCATCTAGGTGCCCCCATTGAGTTTGTGTTGTTTGTTAAGAAAATGCAACAAGCATTTGTGTGCATAATCTGTTTTAGATACAGTACCTCTCTTTCCATACCCTTCAATTGCTGTGAATTGGCAGAGACAGTCCCAATTGGTCCTGTGTCAGCCCACTTTTCCAGCTGCTTTTAACATGTTCATGTTGCTCTCTCTTTGCCTTGGCTTACTTCAGTTGCTGCAAAATGAGTTCAAAGTGCAAAAGTAGTTTGTGCTCAACTAACTCGGCAGAGGAAAGAGAAGGAAAGCAAAGAGCAGAATCTTGCCCTTCCCAATAGACTCAAGCAAAAACAAACTGCTACAGTCTGTCCTAGCTTATGTCTTCTTCCTAATTGATAACCTTTTCCATCTTGACACACTGATGTTGCTTGGCCACATGTGTCCTGGTTTTCATCTGTGAAAGCAGTTGAAAATTTGGAACAATATGTCCTATCTCAGTCCCAGCAGCACAGCTGATAATTCAAACAAAACAAACTGAATAGCTCCCAGCTTGTTACTTACTTTTATTCAGTAAGCACAAGGTCACAAATAAAGTCCAACAGAATTAAAAGGCAAGCAAGTCCAAAGTCAGACCAGGTAATCCAGAGTCAGGCACAGATATCAGCAAGGCATCCAGCAAACAGAGAGGTCAGATAAGCGCTGACAACTCCTGGAGAGGAAGGGCAGCAGCTATATAAGTCAGCCACCTAACACAACTGTTGCCTGAGTAATTGCTGCCGGCTATAATTTCTCTCAGATCACTGTAGGCTCTCTCTTTGTTGTCTGCAATCAGCAAAGGTAGGTACTGGTAAGTTATTTTCTGTGTCTAAAGTGGCAGGACTCTGCTCGAGATGGCACTGCCCCCTGTTCTCTTTGTAGCACTGTAATGTCTTCCTGTACAGTAAATCCTGGTGTGCCACATGTTTCAACATCTGGCATGTCCCCTGTCAGACTCTGAGTCACAGTCCATGTTCTAGAAGCAGAGCCTGACACAATAGAGGATTGATCAGGACTGTTTTTGCCAAATTGGGACAGTTGGAGGGCATGATTTCCTTTTGTTTCTGAGGGTAGCTGAAAGTACTGAGTTTTACCTATAAAGCCCTGAATGTTAGAGGCAGAATACCTGAAAGATCATCTCCTCCCATATGAACCTGTCTGTAATTTGCAATTATCATTGGAAACCCTGCCAGAAGTTCCTCCATTCAGAGAAGCTATGTTGATGGAGACTTGAGACAGAGTCTTATCCCTAGTTGCACCCTGAATATGAACAATCTTGTCCAAAAAGGTTAGATTAGGACCTTCTTTGTTGTTGCTATTGAGTGCCTTCAAGTAATTTTTAACTTATGGTGACCCTAATGCAAACCTGTCATGGGGTTTTCTGGGACTGAGTATGTGATGCACCCAAGGGTACCCAATTGTTTCCATGGCAGAGCAAGGAATCGAACTCTGATCTCCAGAGTTGTAGTCTAATGTTCAAACCACTACACCATGCTGGCTCTTAATCTTCCTTATTGTGTTTTAAAAGGCAGCTAAGTTGTATTTGTTCCCTTAAGCTTTTAATTAGTGTTTAATGTGGGGATTGGCAAAGTATGACATGTGGACTGCATGCTGCCATCATGGTTGTTTTTGTAAGCACCAAGGGGACATCATACATAAAGTGCTGGGGGAAGCCAAAAATTGATTCCTAAATGAGGGCTATTATTATCTACGTCCCCAAGGTTTTTTTAGTCTCCCACATCTATTAAAGGCTTTTTCTAGCCCACACAGGTCTTTTTTTCTCTAAACAGGAAGTGACCAAACTAGATCACTTCCTGATTTGGAAAAAGGCCTGTACAGATCTAAAAGGGTGAGAAGAGGATTGAACATATCTGAAAATGTGACAAACTAACCCGTAACTATCATTTGGTGGAGGGGGGATCAATAAACAGATAGCATGAATCTTTTGCATCTCTCAAGGTAGAGGGTTACTTCAAGTGATGCCAGATTGGGGGGAGGTAAAATGGGGGGGGCAGATGGGCAAGCAGGCAGGCTAGATATGGATGGCATGACATTGAGCAGTCCACCTTGGTACCCAGACACTGGGGGATGGATTGGAGCAAAGGATACAAGGCAGGAAATTAAGCCTGTGAAGGCAGAAGGCATTTTGGTAATTTTCTATTTAATATTTTTGGATCTCAGTTGACCATGGGTAACCAAAACTGTGGAAAGAAAGATTGCAGGTAAAGGAGAACAGATACATTACTAACAACTTCATTGTTTCTTTGTGCTTTTTAATTCTTTTCCATGCCCTGATGTGAATCATGGATGGTGCACTGTAAATAATCATACCACAGGGCACATGTGTGTGGACCAGGAGGGAAAATGAAACAATAGGAAGGACTAAAGGATTGTGTGGCAACACCATGGCCCTTTTCGCATGGCATTTGCCATGTGAAAGGGCGCCTGGAACATCGTGCGATTGTGAGGAGCGATCTGCACGACGCACTCACAATCGCAAGATGCTCCAGGGCCTGGCAGGCGCCACTCATGCACTTTTTCATTTTTGGCTTTCAGCCGAAAATGGTGCACAATTGCACATTGCTCCAGGGCCTGGTGCGCACTTGCCAAGCGTGTGAAGCCTCTGGAGCTGCAGCGGTTGTGCTTCATGCCCCAGTGCAGTCTGGGAAACTCCCAGGCTATGCTGCGGAAGGAAGAGGCAGGGCTCTCGTGCTGACTGCTCAGGAGCAGGTAGCTCGTGTGGAGCTGAAGCAACCGGGACGCGAGAGCCTCTCACTGGAGGCTGCTCGCGCAATCCCCGCACCCCAGCTCCGCAAAAAGGTAAGCTGCGGAAAGGTCCACATCTTGCTCAGTTTCAAAATTCTACTTTCCCTGGAAGGTGGTAGGTTATGGCATAAATACCCATGAAAATTGTTAGGAAAAACTTGTCCCCAGTTCAGAGAAGTTTACTTGCCAAGGTCCCACTGAAATCAGTGGGAAAACTAGTTGACTCAGCACTTTGATTCCAAAGGGAAGTAAGTATCACCAAGAGAATAGTGGCAGGGGGTGAGGGGGAAGAACGAGGCCATTTCTCCCCAAATAAAAATTCTGCCCCCAATGAAATTTTCCTTCAGCACTCAGGAAAATGAGACAGTGAAAATCTTGCCTATTGAGAACTCCTTTACTTGCTGTGTTCTCATTCCCTTGGTCACTTTGTCCACCTTTCCTTTGGACACCTAAACAGTATTTCCAAAAGCCCCACTAAAACTTTACTGCAAATGCTAGAAATTTGGGGACAGAAAGAAAATTTCATTTAGCAGGAGCAGAATTCTTATTTGGGGGGCAATGCTCCCTGCAGCAACACTCCTGACTATGAACTGCACTTGACTGAGATTATCATGTGCTTTATAAAATGTAATACAACATTTTTGTCTGTGTGTGGCTCACGTATCACATAATACATAGCAGTATTGTATGTTTTTATTTTGTGGCTATTCTTTCAGATGCTGAAAGAAATCACACCCTAACATTGGCAGTCACACAGAATAGCATCAGAGTTGCTGTTTTATACCAGGCCTTCCCAGCAAAAATAATATTTGATTGCTCACAGTCGTCTGAGAGGCCTTCTGTGCTTTAGGGGATACTAAGAACAGATTCCCTTCAAGGAAGGGCCTTTTGATGGGGAAACCACAGTTTTAAAAAAGTGAAGTGGAAGCTGCTATCAGAAGAAATAACTCACTAGAAGAAATAAATCACTAGGAAGAGAGAATGGCATACCAATAGAGCTGTTTCAAGTTATGGAGACTGAATATGTTTAAATATGCCAACAAATATGGGAAAAAAATTTCTCCAAGAAAAAGGACATCAGGAATTGCAGTCACCATTGGACCATTGCACTAATCTCCCATGAAAGCAAGATGATATCTCAGATTTTACCACAAAGACTTTTACCATATATGGAGTAAAAATGCCAGACATTCAAGATGGGTTCAGAAAAGATACTATGGACTTTTTCGCACTTTGGAGGGAAAATGGGGCAGTCTGTTACTCACCGGACTGGCACGCTCCCCCCTGACGATCCACGCTGATCTGGAGCAGCACATGCCCGCCCTACACACTCTCCGGGGATGAAAATGGAGGCTTCCAGTTGGTGGAGGCTCGTCAGCTGAAAGTCCACCCCCGGAAGATCTGCAGCCTCGCGCTGGCACAAGCCAGCAGATCTACACATTAGCACAGTGACGGACTGAGGCGCGCCGGGCTATTGAAAGACCTCTTTTAATCGGTCTTTCAATAGCATGGCGAACCACCAGTTCTGATCATTCCGGAGCGGGCTGAAGTCCAGACATACATAAAGTAGTACGGACCGAATTCGCCCCCAAGTGCAAATGTCCTCACTGGAGGACGCGCTGCCCCGTTTTAAAAATGAAATGCGGAAAAGGCCTATGTTGCAAGCATGTGTTTGCTAATGAGTGCACCAAAGTATTTCAGAAGTAAATCAGACTGCATTTTATAGATTATAGCAAAGCCATTTGTGTAGACCATGAACAATTATGGGTCACTGTAAAAGAAATGGGGGTGCCACAACATTTTATTGTCTTGATATATACTCTGCACAAGAGACCACTGTCAATATAAAATATGCAAAAACAGAATGTTTTTCCATTGGCAAGGGTACCAAATAATGCTGCATATCTCTTTAATATATACACAGAACATATCATATGAAAAATGGGATTAGACTCATAGGAAGTGTGATAGTTGGAGGAAGGAAAGTCAATAATTTAACGTTTGTAGATGATATTACTAGAAGAAGTGACAAAGACTTGGGACAACTACTGGTCAAAGTTAAGGAAGAAAGTGTAAAACCAAGGTTACAGCTGAATATTAAAACATCAGAAATAACTACCATAGAAGATTTACATGATTTAAAAGTGAAAACATCAAAATAATTAAAAGATTTTTTAAATACTTTTGCTCAGTCATCAATCAAAATCAAGACTACACTCAGGAAATAAGAAGAAGGTTAAGGCTTGGATGGACAATTTAACTGAAGAAACTAGTGTTACTATGGTAGTTAGCCCTCTCCCGGGGTCTACAATTTATTAATATCAAAAATATGAAATCATCTCCACGTGTCTGAAAGGGTCCCCCGGAAGAGCAGGCAGGCAGGCACGGCCGAATGGCCGTAATTAAGAAATACCAGGTCTGGCCAGTAATCAATCTGTCATGTAGCCCCAGGAGCCCTCCAGACATGCAAACCATCAAATTAGACAAAAAGTTCTCTGCCCCGAGAAGCCATCTTGATAGGATTAGCAATCCTGACAAACAGCCTGTCAAGCGAGAGCAATTTACGTACTGCTGTGGCTTTTGATGAATCCGGCAAATCTAATCAACCTAAGCACTCTGACATTTTGGAGCTTTGTGCTCCAAATCATGCACATTTCGGAGCTTTGTCTTAGCTCCTCAACCCATTGTTCTCCCCAGGAAAGGATTAGCCCTCCAGGTACATTTTCCCCTATAAAAACTCCTGTTTTTGAGCGGTTCCTCGGATCTCTCCCAGTTTCCTCCCAGCTTGTCATCACTCCATCTGCCGAGCTTTCCCCTCAACCCCCACATGCTGAGACCCGTTCTCTCTCTCTACGCCACCTTCTCAGATTCCTGGACTCCAGAACCAGTTGCAATATCTCCCCATTATACCCCTCTAATACCTCCCTATCAATTTTCTTGCTTTTATTTCTTTTTAGCTCTTAGGTGAGTGAGTGCGTAAGTGCGAACGTGTGCAGTGACTTATTTTTAATAAAAATAAAATAAAAATCATTTCTTTAACAATTTGGTATGGTCTTTGGTTTGACCCTGTAAAAATTGGACTTTACAATCTCACTAAGTTACCCTGCCTCTCTAGTGCTATAGCTTCTACTCTGGCTAACTCCCCTTCCTCCATTATATTGAGCACAGTGAAGGATCCTCCACGGGACCCCCAGAAACCAGGGTAACACTAGATAAGAAGCAGATGTATCACAGAATTACAAAATCAAAATCATCCATTCTATAGTATTTCTGATTTCTATGTACAGTTGCCAAAGCTATATAGTAAAGAAAACTGAAAGGAAAAAAAATCAATTCATTTGAAATGTGGTACTGAAGAAAACTTCAGCTGATATCATGGACCACTAAGAAGAGAAATAAATGGATCTGCGAGCAAATGAAGCTTTAAGTCTCACTAGAATCCAAGAGGACTAAACTGAGACGGTAGTGCTTTCAATGTATCTTGAGATGACATGAGTTATATTGGAAAAGACAATAATGCTTGATAAAGTAGAAGGCAGCAAAGGAAAGAGGAAGATTTCAAGATGGAGTGACTCATCCCAGCCCTTAGGTCTGAGCTTGCGAGATCTGAGCAGGTCTGCTGATGAGTAGGACCTGTGGAGAACTCTCATTCATGAGTCAAAGCCAATTTGATAACAATTATTACATGTCAGAGCATCATCCACCAGGCTTTTTATGCCACTCCACTAATGTTTGTAGGATTCAGCCATACATGTTAATCACTTTCTATGCCCACATTCCCATGTGAACACAACCCCACTGTTGTGCCAGACACGTATGAGCTGACCAAAATACTACCTGTGTGCTGACATATAGTGCTGAGATCAATATCAGTGAATAGCAGAGCATGCTAAAGTTACTTTTTGTAACTTCAACTCTCAAAATCTCCCAGCCAGCAGGACCAGCTTCTGCCAAGCTCTGATGCACTGTTATATGACCTGTCAGGTATAGGTTTTACTCCAGTTTTGATGGCAAGGTTATAGTGCTCTTAACCACATCTCTTGGTTTCATAGACTTGATTCTTTATATTAATGGAAAGTATTGCCGTGGTGTGAAATCAAACCTTCAGTTAAGAAGCCTGCCAGCCAGCCTTTGCATCTACACATGAAACAGCTTAGCTTTCAGGAATGTGTAAATGTGGAAGATTATTTTTATCACTAGTAAATTAGAAGAAAGTGAAGTTGGAATCCTGGAAAGGAGAAAGAACCAGATGGGAAGAAAACATCATCATTTCTGTTTCACTAAATGTGTTAATAAAATGTTACAGTTATTTTCATGGAGGGAGGGTTTTTTATGGCTATGCCAACAATAAGTGCATTTATATTCCTTTTTCCTATTTCTACATTATCCTTTATTTATGTATTGGAGACTTTATAAGTAGCAATTGTTATCCTTAACAGCTTTTATGCTGTAGTTGTCTATTTGGAGGCAAGAAATCAAATTAAGAGAAATAAAAGGCTCTTTTCAGCCGTGCGCAGTGAATTGTAGCCCTTGTTTTTATTTGATGCAAATTCGGTGCTAAATACATTAGAGACTAGAAATACAGAATCATACAATCAGCAGGAGGAACTTCAAATGTCACAGCTCGGTATCCTGCACTGACAATTGGAAGCAACACGTTTCCAAGCTGAATTTCAGGCTGATTGGGCCTGCCCTCATTGCTTTGGCTTGAATTCTCCATGGTGGTCAATTGTCCAACTGGTTTCATTGTGCCCTTGTATTGTTTGAGCATTTAAAAGTTGCCTTTTTGGACTACCAGTCACGCTGGCTGGACAATGCCAGGAGGTGTACTTCAAAAAGAGAGATGTCACAATAAGTCAGAAATGATTTGAAGGTACACAGCAACAACAAGAAGCTTTCCAGCTCTCGCCTAGCTGAAGTAAAGACTTAGCTTTTACCGTACATTTCTTTGAAGACCCCAACAGGTAAAACAACAACAATAACTTCTAACTTTCCTCGATTAGATAAGTTCTAACTTTCCTCGGACCTCTTCCTTCTGCATGAGGTCCTCAACTGTGACTGGGCTCTCCTTCGCCATTTCTACAATTAAACAACGACACTTACCAACACAAAAACGGGACCAGGAACTGGAGGGACGGGTGGGGTCACCTAGACCCCTGGGGGAGCTTCAGGAGATGAACTCTCTGGAACTACTTGCAGGAAGAGGGATGGGAACCTATCTCCAGCCTGCCCAAACAAAGTCACTCTTGTACACCCAAGCCCGGTTTTGCACCTTGACAGCACTGGGGACGAGAGGACGAGGAAATGGTTGGCGGACAAGGAGGTCACCTAGACCCACGGAACCCTCAGAAGTACTCCGCCTGCCTGAAGGGGGGTGATGAACGCTAAGGAACTTACTATGCCACCTGGCCAAGCAGCGGGGGAAAAGAGATGGGAGCCTAAACCAAACTGTCCCTATCAGTTTTTTGGGTGAGGGGGCCCTTCCTGCACCTCGCGACAAACCTCTTAAAACCCTAAACCAGGTCAGGGTTCCACCCGCACCTATTGCTAGCAAATTCGGGACGCACCCATGCCTTCTCTAACTTTAACAAACAAAACTCAAAGGGGGCAGAGGAAGGAGTATGAGAGGGGTTTCTCCTTCCTTAAGTGCTTTTTGTGTGCCTTGCTGCTAGAGTGTTGTATGAGTGTGGACTGTTCCTAACGTGCTAAACCTCAACACTTAGAATCCCAGCCCACAATAGACCCGATGGAGAGGTGATTCCCAGGGCAAGACAAAGAAAGAGAAGGGAACACATTTCCACCTGATAGAGTTACTTCACACACAGAGAAGTCACACACACACTTGCCTGCCTACCAGCATTCTAAAAACAGCTTGGCTGACCATTCCCTAGGTCAGCACCGTCCGATTTGAGGAGGTTCGTGACTCCTTCTCAATTAGGGGTACCGGGGCTGCCCGCATTCTCCACCACTCTGTTACCCTCATCTCTGGGGGTCCCGGGAGGGACACCTAAATAACCAAACAACAAACACAACCTTTGGGGGAAATTAGCTGGAGCACTCACTAAAGCTAGCAAGAGGCAGGGTAACTTAGCAGGATCTTGCAACCCAGCGTCTATGGGGTCAGGTCAGTCAAGCAGTCAGACGGTTTAAAGTAGCAAAAATGATGTTTTATTAAATACAGACAAATGTCAAAGACAACACAGTCACACAGCTAACTAAAGAATTGGAAGTAGGGATTTTCAGAGGGAAATGGGTGATACGACACCTGTCTCGTAGTCCTGGAGAGGTATGAAGATTGAGTTCGTGGATATGGAGTCTCAGTATGTGGGACTGAGGGGACAGCTCGCCAGACACAGTGGCAGCAAGGGGGGATGGAACTCGGGAGCGATCCAAGCAGTCCGAGGAAGGTCTCATAATTGGGGCCTTTTATAGGGTGAATTGCGACTGCAAGCCATACCTTACTGGGTGAGAACAATGTGATTTAGGAGCGGGACAAAGCTTTGGAAAGGTCAGAATTTAGCATGATTGGCTTAGAGCCAATTTAACAATAGCGTAGCCAGTATTCAAATGCGGAGCGCTTAGTACAGCTTTGTAAGGCCACCTGCTCGGGGCTGGGCACCTTTGTTAGTATCGCGCATAAGCAAAAGGGTGTTTGCCGGAGAGGTCCCTGAAGCGACAAACCAGCTCTGTCCGGCCTGCCTAGGTGGAGAATGGAATGTCCAGCAACTATCGGCCATGCCTGTTTACGTTCTTGTCCGAAGGCCTCGCAAACACATGGAGCGGGGTAGCAGAAGAAAGCCAAATGGTTTGATATCAAAACGATATCAAGTGCTATCTCTGGGTAGGCCTGAACCGCATAACAGCTCTCTGGCTGAGAATTCTAAATGTTCCTGCTTAAACTGCAAACCCCAGGATTCCATAGGAATGTTGAAAGTTGAATAATAGCACTCCAATAGTGTGGTGTGGAAATGGCCTTTGTTTGAATGATTTGTATTAACATTATTTTTCTAATAAATCTGTTTAGTTAAATCTATTCAGTTAAATTCGTTCCTTGAACTTCTTGGTTTCTAAGAAACAATCCACATTTTGCACTAAGCAGTATCTTAGTAGACTTTCTTCCTATGTGTGAAGGGCAGGGGTTTTTGCAAGTAGTTATAGTAAAGATCATAGCCAAATAGTGGTGAATAATTAATTCAAAACTTGTATAAATTTCATTTGATTCAATGGCATTACTCTAGATGCAACTAACAAATGGATTTAGGCCAGTTACTTTTTTTTAATTGAGGAATTAATGATTTGCAACTTTTTAATGAACTAAAACCTTTAAGCTGACCATACAATACTTTTTTCTAAACCCATCCAATCCCCAAATTTCAGAAGCGATACAATTATTTCTTTAGCTTTACAGTTTCTTTGCTCTGCAACCTCATAAAACCCACCTGGCACAGTGAATGGTAAGGGATTGTGGGAAATGTAATGCAAAACAATTAGAGTCTTTTGGGCCATGTTATGATCTCCTGTGATAAAACTTGATTTAATCCTTCCTACTTTAAAACAAAACTTTCTTAAATTCTCTTTGAAGCCTCAGAAAGTTTGTTTATTTGGCACACATTGGAAGAGGGAAAGGTCAAATCATTTTACTGTGGTTTATTCATAACTCTGTCTCCCAGGAGAAGAGGGCACTGAGGAGTGGTTGAATAGTGAGCAGGAGTTGAGACCCCCTGGTTCGGCTAGCCATCCTTTCTTTATGCAAGGACATAGGACAGAGGGAATGGTGGATGTCACCAAAGTCATTTTCCAAGTTTCACTTCCCCTCAGAAACCCCAAGGATCTCTTGCACCCCCAAAACATCCAGTCAATTCTTTTTCTTTTTCTGGTCTCCATGAATAGATGTTTTTTCATAGAGGTCATAGCCCTTTAAAGCCATCACAAAAGACCCCATCCTCCCACTGACAGCATCAGAACCAGAAGCAGATGTCCATTCCTGTCTGGTTTTGAGCATTTTTTTCATACTTTTTGATTCATGGCAGCTGCCAGGAACAAAAAGAAATGGGCCTATGTGCACACCAAGAACTTCTCAACCAGAAGACTAATATATCATCAGTCCTCTTTTGGAGGTCTGATCTCTCTGACTGTAAAGAAGTATAACAAGGTACGTACAACAGCTGCTCTGCTAAAACACAGTCTGATTAATACTGCATATAAAAGCAAGAGCAGATTTTTTTAAAAAAATCTAGCTCCTGCAAAGAGTCAGTTAACTTGTACCTCAACCATATCTGGAAGGACACAACTCCCATTTTCCTTGACTGTTGAGCATCTGGACAAGGGCTGCTGGGAACTACAGTCCAACAACATCAGCAGGCCTACAGATTCTCTGCCCTTGCCTAAGAGCTCTTTGTCCTGCCAGTAAACTTGAAACTGTGCCCTTGAAACTGCAATTTATCAAGGACCCATTTTCAACGGACCACTTTCATTACTGGTCAGTGCAAGAGTATGAAGCAGAAGGTTCCTCTTCAGTTGTTATGAAAATAACTGAAGTAGTTTAGATATACAGTTGGCCCTCCATGTCTATGGATTCTCTATCCACAGATTCAAACAACCACGGCTTGAAATTTAAAAAAAAAAAAATACTCAAGAGCAAACTTTGATTTTATCATTTTCATAGAATCATAGAATCATAGGGTTGGAAGAGACCACAGGCACCATCCAGTCCAACTTCCTGCCATGGGGGAACACACATCAAAGCACTCCCAACAGATTGCCGTCCAGCCTCTGCTTAAAAACCTCCAAAGAAGAAGACTCCACCACACTCCAAGGCAGCATATTCCACTGCCGGACAGCTCAGACCGTCAGGAAGTTCTTCCTGAGGTTCAGGTGGAATCTCCTTTCCTGCAGCTTGAATCCATTGCTCCTTGTCCTAGTCTCTGGAGCAGTGGAAAACAAGCCCACTCCCTCCTCAACATGCAATCCCTTCAAATATTTAAACATGACTATCATGTCTTCTCTTAACCTTCCCTTCTGCAGACTAAACATACCCAGCTCCCTAAACCGCTCCTCATAGGGCTTGACTTCCAGACCCTCACCATTTTGGTCACCCTCCTCTGGATGCATTCTAGCTGTCAATATCCTTCCTGAAATGGTGCCCAGAACTGGACACAGGATTCCAGATGAGGTCTAACCAAAGTAGAATAGTATGGTACCATTACCTCACTTGATCTAGACACCATACTCCTATTGATGCAACCAAGAATCACGTTGGCTTTCTTGGCTGCCTCATCACACTGCTGACTCATGTTCAGCTTGTGATCTACCAAGACTCCTAGATCCCTTTCACACATGCTATTATCCAGCCACATGTCCTCCATCCTATATTTGTGCATTCCATTTTTTCTGCCTAAGTGCAGGACCTTACATTTCTCTCTGTTGAAATACATTTGGTTAACTTTGGCCCATCTCTCCAATCTGTTAAGGTCGTTTTGAATTTTGATCCTGTCTTCTGGTGTATTAGCAACCCCGCCAATTTGGTGTCATCTGCAAATTTGATCAGCATGGCCTCTATTCCTTCATCCAAGTCATTAATGAAGATGTTGAATAGCATTGGGCCCAGGACAGAGCCATTGGTGAGCCCCCTTTGGGTTTGGTCGGTCAATGGATTACAAATCCACCAAACAGTAGCACTGTTTTACTAGCTTCTTTGCAAGAATGTCAAGGGGAACTTTGTCAAAGACCTTACTGAAATCAATGTATGCTATATCCACAGCATTCCCTTCATCTATCAAACTTGTAACTGTATTGCAAAAAGAGATAAGATTAGTCTAGCATGACTTATTTTTGAGAAATGCATGTTGACATTTAGTGATTATGGCATTGTTTTCTAAGTAATTACAAACTGGGTGGGTTTTTAAATTTTTTTTTATTATTTTCAAAGTACATAAAAGCATATATAGACACTAATATGTATATCATTATTGTAATTCTTCTATTTCCCCCCCGCTTCTGTATATCAAAAGTTTCCAGTTGAATCTATCTTCTCCTTTATATATTTCTTATCAAATACCAATATATTCAATCCACAGACATATACAGATTTAACCAAAGCATTACCCTTTTCCATTCTCTTTCAATTTTTTTTAAAATGCATTTCAATAAAACAACATTTTTGTGATTGATACAATAAATAGATGATACAACAGATAGAGATACAAACCAAATCTTCCTATATACTCTAGATCTTCATTTCTATCTTCCCCATCTGGACTTTGCTTCTGATTAGATTGTCTTTACAAAAAATATACATACATGATAAATAAGAATCTGTTTTTACAGTTTTAAACCCATCAGGACTCTACTATTATATACATTAAGATAGTGTGAATTTTAACCATAATTTAACCATAATTTTAACCAATTTTTACCATTTTAACTTTCATCAGTCAAGAAAGCTTGCTATCGACAAATCACCCCATTTGTTTCTAAAGTGTTGTATAACTGGATCCCATTTCTTAACAAATGTACCAAGGGGGATTCCTCTCAATAGCATTGTCAATTTGTCCATTAATGCCATATCAAACAATTTTATTTCCTAATCACATACATTTGGTATTTCTGATTTTTTTCCAAATCTTAGCATAATTAATTCCTGTAGAAGCTGTCATATAAAATAAGATTTCTCCATAATTCTTATCTAATTCATCTTCTGGCATACCCAATCAATAAATTTGTGGTGACATGTGGAAATGGAAACCTAAATTTTTTTCAATCTGCAAGTGTATTTTCTTCCAATATTTCTTAGCCTTTCGACACGTCCACCACATATGGTAGAAAGTGCCCCATTCATTCTTACACTTCCAACACTTATTGCTACAGTTAGTATATATTTTTGCCAATCTTTCAGGAGGAAGATACCATCGGAGGTGTATTTTGTAAATATTTTCTTTTATATTCTGGCATGCTGTGTACTTAAGTCTTTTCTTCCAAGTTTTCTCCAAATTCTCCAGGTCAATTTGATAGCCCAAATTTTGAGCCCAACGTATCATCAGTTCTTTAACTATTTCCTCTTAGGTATCCCATCTTAACAAAATTTTATAAATTGCAGATATTATCTGGGTGTTCTTCTCAAAAAAATATCTCATCAAAAGTTGTTTTTTCAATTTGAAAGCCATTTATTTTCATCTCCATTTTTAGTTTTTCATTTAACTGTCTGTACAACAGCCAGTGACAGTTTATTCCTTCATTTCTTAATTCTTCTTGTGTTTTGATTATAACAGAGTCACCTTGGATTTTTGTTAAATCTTTATATGTTATCTTTTTGCATTGCAGAATATTTTCTCTTTTATAAAATGCTTCTTGTGGTAAGAGCCATAGCAGTGTTTTAAAATATATCCTTGTTCTATATCCTTTCCAAGCTTCAATGTGGGTCGTCTTATAAAATGGTTGTTGAAGTCCCTATGCACTATATCTTTGTTATATCATATATATGCATGCCAGCCAAAAGCTAGGTCAACTCCTTCCAATGCCAAAAGTCTATTGTTCAATGTCCTTATAAAGTAATAATTTTTCATCTCCAGTCTTAAAAGATTTTCTCATGCTTTGTTGGATTATATTATCTCCAGTGGATTTCTTCACAAAGGCTATCACTATATCTTTGGGATAATCTCTCCCTTTAATCATAGATGATCCAACTCTGAATATTCTATCAATCTCCCATTGCATTTGTTGTTTTGGCATTTCCATAAAATTTGCCAAAGCAGAAGTTAGGATATCACACAAATCCTCCTTGTCCTGTTCTTTAAGTCTTCTTATTTTCAAACAATTTTCTCAAGTTTTAAGTTCTAGAAGAGCTCTTTCATCTAAGTCCTTTTCATGTTCCAATGATAAAGATTCACACCTATCTTCCAGCTTCTTAATTTCTTCTTCTAAGTTGTTGACCTTTGCAACAGTACCTTTCAGCTTTTCTGTCAATGTTTCCATTGATCTCTTTATGTCTTTTAACTCATTTTTAAAGTCTGATTTTATTTCAGTTCTTAAGTCCTTCATATCTTGCTTCATCTCTAATCGCATCCTTCTAATTTCATCTAACACAGCATTTTGTTCTGATTGTCTCAAAGTAGCAGTTTGAGATGTTGTTTTACTCTGTTCAAAGTGTTTTAATCCAAGTTCTATAGAGGAACTTCTCTGTTGTTTGGCCATTTTAGCCATTCTCCTTGCTTCCATCAAGTTACTGCTTCAGTGATTAATTATACAGTCTAAATATCTATACAATGTCAAATTTTAAAGTAGTTCAAATGACTGAGGCAATATATACAATTAGATCCTTATAAATTCAGATATACAATTAATTTCATCAAAATCTTATTGCATTTGATAGGTATAGAAAATACATTAATAACTAGAAATATTCCTCATTAAATTTCAGTATTATCTAACTATAGAGTTCATTCTTGTATATATTAAAATAATTTAAATAATAAATATATCAATATTATCAATCCTTATATATTAATTAATTCAGAGGGAGTTGTAAGATATCTATGAGGTATCTAATCAAATCAATTCCTTATATATCAGTTCACTAAAAAAGTTATAAAGTACTTAGTCAATTCAAGTAAGTTAATTCAAGGCAGAAATAATGTAGATCAATTCATAAGTCATATATAGTAGTGTAAATCAGTTCATATATTCCACAGTATATTCTGCTATGTTATTTAAGTAATTAAACATTTCTTAACAAACTAATAACCTCTTTTCAGTGCTTGTTTTGTCCATTTATGTATTTCATGCTAATACTCACTGTATGTAAATAAATATTCAACTCCCAGATTTAAAGAATCCTATCATGTAAATAGTATCTATATCCTAATATATAATACTCATAACCTTAATACAAAGTTCTATTTGCAAATACAAGTGTATATTTTACTAAGATATTTCTAGCTGTTCCTCTTCTTTTCCCTTCCTTCCCTGTCTCTGTCTCTATCCCCCCGCCCCCCAGCTGCCTAACCCACCTGGACGTTGTGGTCAGGCAAACTGCCTCAGGTGGGCTTCAACTCAAGAAGCAATGAACTCTTACTAAACTTGTACAGCCAAACTTTGTGCATGTTTGGCATGCGCCGCTGGCAGCAGATATAAAGAGCTAGTTCCTCTCCCTACCTTGTCAGTTAGACCTAACGGCTGCTTGCTCCTTCCCCTAGCTAGTCAGTTAGACCATGTGCTCAGGGAGAGCACATGGCCAGATCAAACAGACAGACAAATAAACAAACAAACACAGCCCCACAAGCCTGTAAAAAACACCCAGTCAAAGATGTCTTCTCAGACATAGCTCACCTTCCGCTCTCTCCTCTGGAAATGATATATGGGATGCCATTATACTACATGATTGGAAATTATATATGGGATGCCGTTTTACTACACCATTGTACATAATGGGATTGAACATCCACAAATGTTGGTCCCCAGGGGGTCCTGGAACCAAACCCTAGTGGATACCAAAGGCCTGTTGTAGTTCCCAAGTGTGTTTGTCCTTCTCAGCCTCCCCCTGCTCCACTTGCCAATCATGAATTGTTTCTAGCTTCCTTCTACACTTTCTTTTATGCTCTGAAATTGTACATTGGATATATGCTCGAGATGACAGCATAGCCTTGCCACCTGAACATTTCCTTGAGATATGAAAATATACTTCCTGTTTGGTTACAAGGCTTTCCTCCATTATATAACAACAGTTCCTGCTACATGGCAGGATGGTTGTAATAAAGGACTTTTGAGATGGATTAGACTCCTTGGTGCCACATCAGTGATTAATCAGTTTCAACAGGCATTTATTACTTCATATACTACAGAGCAGGAGAGACTGTCTCTTAAATATACTTGACTCTTTTGGTATCATGCAATTACACTGAGGAGCCCCCCAAACATATACAATTATTTTGAACTACTTCACTTGCAAGGAGCAATTGATCGTCAAGAGTCTCTTCCTCCTCTTGTCACGCTGATTAACAGTTTTGGAGATATTCCCTGAAAGGAAAACATTTCCAAAAATAGATGATAGTTCTCATCTTAATATTTTAATTCCTTGAGGGTCCTCTACATTCTTAATGAAGCTCAGAGGGGCTTCCTCTTTCCCCCTCATATTCCAGCCCTGTGCAAGCCATATTTGGAACTGACACATGATAGGCAAGGCTCCTGTGTTCTACACACACACACACACACAAACAGAGAGAGAGAGAAAAGAAAGAGAGAGAGAGAGATCCCTTTGAAGTATTTATCTACTCAACAGCATTACCTTGAAAGAATTTGAAGATCCATTAATCAGGAGTAATTTGTCTCTAGCAAATTGTGACAAAATGGCAGGAAAAGACAGCTCAAACATGAGCCTGAAAACCAGGGGGAAGTTGTGCGCACACAGGGATGCTATCAGGATGCTATCAGGACAAAGTGCCATAAGAACATCAGATACATCCAGGGGTAGGAAACAGGAAGAAGCTGGGAGAATAAACAAATGAAAAGGGCTGTGTTGGAAAAAGAAGTGGGAGAACCAACCAGGAATAGAGAGATTTGTTGCTTAGGCAGCACTGTCTCACCTTGCCTGTCTGACACAACCCCACCAGTCAGAGCCCACATTCTGTTTTTAGTCTCCTAGTGCCGAACTTGAGAAGCCAGCAGGGTATAGAGGTTTGAGCATTGGACTACAGCCTTGGAGACCAGGGTTCAATTTCCTGCTTAGCCATGGAAACCCGCTAGGTGATTATGGGCTCATCTCACCCTCTCAGTCATGTGATAGGTTTGCCTTAAGGTCACCGTAAGTCGGAAATAACTTGAAGGCACACAACAACAACAATGCCCAACTTGCTTGTTTTATGCTCTGGTGTCGCTTGCCCTGCTTGCAAGCTTCAGAACTAAGTGCAGGTTAGGCATCCATCCAAGTAAGTCTGTCCTGTTTCTAACTGCTGCATCTGTAGACACACTCCTGCCTAACTAACCTCAGATCCAACTAAGGGTGGCAAAATAGGAAAGGTTGCTAAGAGCAACCCTCTGCCAGATTCCTTCATTTTTGCCAGACTCTTTGGCCATTTCTGCACTATGCTATTATAGTGCTATTATTTCACTTTCAATATCCTGGGATTTGCAGTTTAGGGAGGGACCTTTAGAATCAGAGAGCTCTTTGGCCTCAGTGAACTGCAAACTCAGAATTCCACAGGAGGTTGAAAGTGGAATAATAGCACTATAACAGTGTAGTGCAGATATGGCCCTTCATTTTTGTCTTGATGGTTCCCCCAAGTTAATCAGGGCACAGCACCTTGCTTGATAGTGGGGCAATCCTGAAGAATGCTGCCAGCAAATAATTCTAGATCTTTTTTTCTAATTTATGACATCACACTTTATTAACAAGATGCTAGCTATGGCTTGTTTTTTGTTTTTGTTTTTTTAATGTTGTTTTGAGAACAAATTTCTGTCCTGGGGTTGAGCTATCTATCCCATATCCATATTCCTTCCAGCTTTTAAAAAGAAATTATCCATGAGGGTGTGGGAGTGATCATGATATTTGAGACAATAGATACCAGTTCCTCGGGAGCTCCCTCCTTTTGTTTACCTTCTACCTCCTTCCCAACTACTTCATTAAAAAAAACCAAAAAAAAAAACAAAAAAACCTTGGCATTATGCTGGTGCTGGAATGATACCAAGTAGTGGCCTGGACCTACCTATCTTTTCCTACTGTCTCCATGTTTTTTCAGTATGATTAAACTTAGAGTCAGTCAAACTCTCTGTGAGATGAATTGCTGCTGGAGGAGAAAAATGAAGCTGCAAAGGAGTGGTTTTTGTGGGTGTTATGCTCTTCCATCCCTAGCTCTTCTGGTTTGTACTCACAATCTTGGTCAGATTATTAGTCTTACTTTGTCCTTTGGAAAGCAGGTTTCTATTGGAACAGGAGAATGTTTGTTCCACCTATCATAACCCCTGGTTCTGCTTACTGTTTTCTCTCCTGCCCACTGAGCATTCAGCTGCCACTAGTCAGAAGGAGGGCCAAGGAAGAGGAAACCTTCCTTGTTTGTCAGAAGTGTGGGATGCAAGCCTGGTGTCAGTGGTTGGTATCGCAGGACACGTGCCAAGACCTAGACTGTACTGGAGTCCACCATAACACTGCCATTTCTGCTGTTTGTTCTCTGCTATTGCTGCAGCCTTCCCAACTAAAGCTGAATATGCAGACTGCTGCTTCCTTACCCATGCTGGTCCCTGACCCAAATACAATGCAGAGTACAGGTCAGGACTGATAAAATGCCAAGACCTCAGACTGTCTCGGGTGGCAGAGCCAACTTGAAATGAAGAGTTCCAAACAGAAGCTGAGATCCAACCTGGAAAGACAGTCCAAAGGATTATATGACCTGATAGCAAGGTTATTATATAAAGTTAAGGTCAAAGATGGTATTGGAAGATAGTAGCTGGGAGTCAGAGGTGTTGTGTATGGTAGGTTAGTGGGGCATCAGCTAGCTGGCTTATACATACATATGTAGAACTTGGACCCTGTACACTGATCAGAATTGGAGATAGAATGCGTTTTTAGAGCCCCAGCCAGACCCAGCTGCAAACAGCCCAGCCATCAAGTCTACCTAATCCTGAGGAATCTTCCACTTTTGAGGAGCCCATATCTCAGTTCTATGAAGCTCTTTTACTCAAGAGGGTCCTCATTCTTCTCAGATCAAAGGCATGTCCTACCTCCATGGGAGACCACATGCATCAGTTGGAAGACAGGTTGGCCACATCTGACTCTGTGGCCCTTTTCGCACTGAGGCTTTTTGCGTGAGCCGGGGTGGGCGGCTTGTGCGAAAAGCCTCTTCCGAGAGCCTGCCGGTTCCCCGCTCATTCCTTCCGCAGGCGAAGGAACAAGCGGGGAAGCGGCAGCGTCCCGGAAGCGGAGGCGGCTCGCGCATCCATCCTCCCCTGCTTGCGCAAGAAGCAGGAGCCTCTCGCGCCGCCCCCCGCGCACACGGGAAGCAAGCGACAGTCGCGCCCACCCACCCCCCGCGCGCGCGAAGCAGGAGGCTGTCGCGAGCAGCCCCCCACCCGCGCGAAGCAGGATGCCATCGCATCCGTCACGCAAGCGCCCCGCCCCACCCCTTCCTTCCGCAGGAGCGGACGGAAGGAAGCCCTACCCGGCCGCCTCTCTGACGCACCGCACAACAGGTAAGTGCGGGTGGGCGCCGGGAGCATTGCGCGAGTGCGGGGTGATTTTCGCTTGGAAGCAAAAATCAAAAACCCCGCGCTCGCGCCGCTGCAGCCCCGTGAGAGCGCCGGAAGTGGGAGTGCGTCGTGTGGAGCGGCGCTCCCACTCCCGCACGGCTCACGGGGCTATTTCGCTCGGGAAAGCCCATGCGAAAAGGGCCTGTCAGTGAGGTGGGTGTGGGAAGTATGGCAGATAACCTCTCTGTGGGTTCTGCCATGGCAAAAGTATAGTATCTCCAACAATGTGTGAAGTTATCTATGAAAATCCTGGAGTAAAGGGGACTCTTATGGTCTTCAGTGTCATTCAATTGCTCCAGACTTTCTTGTATAACTCCTCTAGTGTGCCAGAAGCAATTTTTGTTTGGTTTGCATCTATGAAACAGCCTTGCAATCTGGAGTCGTGGGTGAGCAGTGAAGTGGTCCAATTTTTACTGATAATATCAAATTATTCAGGGTAGTTAAAACAATGAAAGACTGCAAAGTGCTCCAAAAGGATCTCTTCAAACAGAATTATAGTTCAGAGAAAATTAGTGTAAAATTCCTGACTTTATTTATATATACTCTAACAGAGGTTAAGCTGGAGGTGACTGGCCAAGAAGGGGAGCTTCGAGTTGTGGTGGATAGCTCCATGAAAGAACTGACCCAGTGTGTGACAGCTATAAAAAAATCAATTTCAGGTCATTAGGAAAATACTGAAAACAAAACTTCCACTATCATAAATACCCTTACATAATTATATGATGAGATCAGAGTATACCAGTTTTCAAAATGGATATTCGAGAGCTTGAAAAGTTTTTTTTTTTAAAGGGCAAGCTAAATGACAAGAGCAACTTTTTTCATTTAGAAAAAAAAAGCAAGGGGTGATGACTGGAGTTTATACAATTAGGCATGATGCATAGAAAGAAAAATTCCCGTTACAATAGAACCCAAGGTCATCAACTGAAGCTGATTGGCAAGAAAATTAGGAGGGACAAAAAGGAGATGTACAACATGGAATTCCTTTTTGGAAGATCTGGTGACAGCCACTACCTCATACAATACATAGAAGATGCAGCTGTTGACTGTCAGTAGTCATGATTTTTATATGCTATCTCCCACATCAGAAGCAATGTGCCTCTAAATACTAGTTCCTGGGGGGAAAAGCAGGCTATTGTCCTGCTTTGGGACTTCTAATAGATACCTGGTTGAACACTGGGAAACAGTAAGGTGGACTAGATTGGACTCTGGTCTGATCCAGCAGGGCTTTCAGTAATGTTCATATGACTAGCAGTCACATTCAAAAAAAACAATTCCATTAAAAATTCTCTAGTAGGTTGCTCAGGAACTTTATGCATGCTGAGCTGACAAAAAGCTGAAGAAGTATTGATATAAACTATTCTGGCTGAAGGCAAAGAAATAGTATTAAGCTATTGTAACTCTATACTTTTTATTAAAGATTGTGCTGGACATTTGTTAGTGTGCTTCAGCTATAAAGTACAGCATTCCACTTCTGCTAATTAACAAGAGCTCAAACTTCATTGTCTGGAAACTATCAGGTTCATGTTGTACTGGGCACTCAGCCCAATACAGACACTGTTGGTATGGCTGAGACTCAAGCCAGTGTCAATATTCTGCCTGGCTTCCACTGAATTTATTTGGCTTTATGACCAGTACTTATGTGGCTCTTCAGGTTTCATTTGTGGTTAAACAGACCTGGTTTGGCTGACCAGCTGTAAGTGGACTGAGTTTCTTAGGGACCATGGGAGACTTCTTCCCAGAGCTCCTACATTTGTGGACCCAAGTAGCTCTACCCAATTATAACACTATAATTCCACATAGGAATCATAGAAAAGAAGGTGTTTATATTAGAAACATGATACAGCACTTACCAGAACAGAAGGGATGGTCCAAGATGGAGACAGGGTCCTTTCGCCCTACGCAATTATATAGCACTAAGATTCCACTTTAACTGACATGGTTCCATCCTATGGAATCCTGGGGTTTGGGAGTTGAGATTGCACTCATGCAGGCTTTCCCAACATTTTTACCCTATAGGAACCCTTGAAATAATTTTTAGGTCTCAGGGAACTCCTGCATAAAAATTCCCTAGGGCTCGAAGGAATCTTGGATGAGGAACTCTGCTGCAGTGTATCCTTAACCCCAGGATGCCATAAGATTCAGCCATGGCAATTAAAACAGAACCATGGTGCTATAATGGTACAATGTGAAGCGGGGGCAGTTTTCCACCTTGGGCCACCCCTTCCATTGCAATTGGAAAGTGTTATATTACTTTTACAATATCAACTTTTTCTTTCCTATTAGCATACTCTATACAACAAAGTATTTCATGTGATTGTCTCACAGATGCCAGTTCTTGCTCCATTCCCACTTGTCCCTGCTTTCTTCATTAGCCCTGCATACTCTTCCTTTGCCACATCAGTCCCACAGTTTATTTTGCTCTTGGCCTTGGCCTTCTCTGTCTAAGCTCTTCCTTGAAATCTGGGCTGCTACTCCAACTGTAGCTCAAATCTCACTCCTCTCACTCAGATGATTCAGACCAATTACCTCACCAGAAAGGACACTGTTAAGGGGAGATCTAGCTCCACTACCAATCCAGTCAGTCAGTTCAAAGGCAGAGAATTGTCCCTCCCATCTTCTCAATCCCAACTCTCCCAAGAGAAGTTAGGTGGCCCCACCATCATTCAAATGTGGTCCATAAAGGTTACCCATTCAAAAAAGTATGAAGTAAAGAAGATTCCAGACTCCTTCCTCAATGATATTATGTTAGTCATAGAATTATTGTTTTCTTAACTGGAAAATACACCTCTACTGTAATTCAGTGTGCTTTAAAGAATGTACTTAAAGTATGTCATTGTGGAGTTTCCATGGTTTGTACTAGTACAAAGGTTTTTAATTTTTTAAAAAGAGAGGTTTTCAATAAAAGATGAGGTTTTGGTGTTGTCTGCTAAATCTATTCCTGAGTTATGGCAGATAAAGAGTTTTTTTAGTGTAATACAAATGCTTGCACAATGCATCGTGACAGAGTAAATAAAAATAATAATAATATTGAGCTATACATGTGCCAGTGCTCATATTACATGGTTTTAAAAATCAAAACAAATGCTCTCAGTTGGCAAGCCATATAATGGTCTGAGTTACTTTTCAGGAAATTATATTTAATACACTGAACAGAGACAGGGATAGAACAGTTATAGCTGAGATAGCTGCTATGAACTATATTTAACCCCCACTGCACTAAATGGAGTCTTTCCACATAAGTTATGGTTTTTAATCTAACTTAAACCACTATGTACATGGACACTATGTTTTTGCTATTCTAATAATTCCCATCTTAGACCTATCAACTCTTTTCTAAAGTCATCTTCTCTCAAGACAGTGCACACTTCATATAAGCTTGCACAGTGTTTCAAATTAAGCTTTTCTCTTCATTTCTTTGAAAATCTAGTGCTGTATTTAAAAAAAAAAAAGCTGGAGCCTTAATTGGATTTCCCTTTGTAGATATAAAACATACTGACCAGCCTGGGGGTGGAGTCTGGATGGCAGGGTAAGAGCACTCTCTGGAGGACTGCCTGTGTTGGGTCCTCATATTTCATTTGCATTGGAGTCCTTCCAGTGATCTACATTTAGCCCAGTGCACCCCTGATTAATATTTTACAGATATTTTACTAGCACTTTAAATGAAGTTTTCTCCTGAGAAGATTAATTACTTGTGAAAGATATTGAAATCTTGTTATTCCAATAATTCATCCAGATAAAATTTAGTGTGTATATGAAGTTAATAATAAGAGAAGAACGGATGTAGTTCGAGATGTACATCAACTCCCTTGTGTTTTTGTCGTTTAACTATGTGAAGGTTGCAACAAATCATTATACAGTTGTAATGTTATATACAGGTGTCCAAACAAAGTGATTTAAAAAAAAATAGTGTGTGAAATTAGTATAACATGACATATAGGCCATTTCTACACTAGACTGTTACAGTGCTATTATTCCACTTTCAACATCCTATAGAGTCCTGGGGTTTGCAGTTTAAGGAGAGGCCTCAAAGGCCCCCAGGATTCCATAGGATGTTGAAAGTGGAATGATAGTACTATAACAGTCTATTGTGGAAATGGCCATATTTTCATATATTTTTGAGAGCATACTTCAAATATTTGCTTGTATGTATTCTTTCTTTCACTCACCATAGACATACAGTATGTTTTCAGTGAGAAGAGATAGAAGGGGTATGTCAAATGTACATTAAACTCCCAAGCCTCTCAGAACTCATGTTTGCTCAGATGTACATCCCACCAAGTTCAAGGACCACAGTATTAGAATTGTATCTTGAACTCCATAGGACTTGATTCTGAATAAATGTACAGAGGATCAGGATGGAAAAGCTTTTACCTATGAAAAGACATACTCCACAGGAAAAGACAAGTGAGGGCCACAACTGATAATAGTTTGACCCAATTTGGGTGGAGCTGGATACAAAAAAAGGTACAGTCTCCAATATTACATTATTGCTTTATGCACCTTCTGTGCCATCTTACTTTGAAATTAAGCTGAAGATGCCACGTTACTTTTGGATCAATATTCCTAACCCTTCCCTTCAGAAGGGTTCTGATAAGCAGCAGTGGTTGCTTTGTACCTCTGAAGGGAATAAGAAGAGGATCCACCCTTCAGGGCCATTTACATCTTCGATCTGGAAAGTGAGAAGTCCCAAGTGATAAAATGCATGCATGAACATGTTCATTGTGCCTTCAAGTCATTTCCTACTCATAGTGGCCCTAAGGTGACCCTATCATGGGGTTTTCATGACAGGATTTGTTCAGAGATGATTACAATTGCTATCCTCTGAGGCTGAGAGAGTGTGACTTGTCCAAGAGCACCCAGGTTTCCATGGTAGAGTGAGATTTCAAACCCCAGTCTCCAATCCCATCCTTCCCAACAGAGTGGTAACAAATGATAAGAAAAATCCTCATAAAGAATTTGATATGAATTCAAGGATCTTTAGGGACATTCCAAGCGGGGAAAATGGATTGGGAGGCTGCCCTATCTGTTGCTGTAAAAAATTCTTTTTGTTTTGTTTTTAAATAGTTAAAAGCAACACTTCTGTGCTCCTCAATTATTTGGTAGCAATTCGTGGTACCAGCTGCAAGATTTTATTCCCATTCCCAACTGGATTTCTTTTTAATTCTGTGGCATATTCTCTTCTCCTTCTTTTATTTTTTAGATTTATAGTGCTATAGCGCGTCAGTGAAATAGCTCTATAACTCTGAATTTAAAAAAAAAAATCAGAGAGGGGGAAAAAATGCCCTTTAAGCCCTAGGACCACTTCAGCAAGGTGTATCCTGGTTTGTTTGTTTTTAAATATCTTTGGAAGAGACTTCAGGCAGATCAAAGAACTGGTACATGCAGTGGCCAAAAAGAATGTAACAAGTGAACACAGATACGGAGGTGGCAACAATCAGCAAACCCCAGGAAATCGAAGAAGCTATATCACAAGAACTCACATATCTTTAGACTAATCTGAAAGAACCCTGTACCACATGGCTGCTTTCTCAATTCTGCCTACCCAATTCGACTTTGGGTAATTCTTATAGAATCATAGAATCATGGAATTGGAAGAGATCCCATAGACCATAGTCCAACCCCCACCCCTACTCAATGCAGGCTGTCCAGCTAGAGCATCCCCAGCAGGTAACCATCCAGATTTTTTTGAAGACATCTGGAGATGGAGACCTCATCACTTCATGGGCAATTGATTCCATTGCTGAGCCACTCTTACTGTCAAGGAGTTCCTTCTAATGTTCAATTCTCAGGCTTTCCCTCCTGTTTTATTTTACTAGCAGTGTTGCAAAAATATTGATGTGCTTCAAAACGAGGCCATCCTTATTAGATATACTGAAATACACTTTCATTCTATGATGAGCTGGAATTGTGGAGTGACTATTAGTCATGTTCATATGTTTCCCTTGTTAAATACAATTGTTTATCAAAGACAATATATAAACATGGCTAATAGTCATGAGGGAGAAAGTGTGGATGCTTCAACCTGACATATCTTCCAGCCACACCGATCTCATTTGGAGGGGCATGTTTTTAATGGGGAGCCTGCTGTATGTTCATTCTGCAATGTGATGTAGAACACGCACATGAAGAAGAATGTCCACTAGGGCTTCTGAAGGACAAGGGCAACTTTCTTAGGCAGCAGTCAAGGCCTGTACCCAGTGGGTACCCTATCGTCAGTTCTCAAGTGTACTAGTCTTCCTACTCCTCCTCCTCCCAATTAATATCCTCTGTCTGCATTAAAGTAAATTAATAGCAGCTCTGTCTGCACTAAAGTAGAAGTATTTACCAAGAGTTTCTTTCCCAGTATTCCCTAGAAGCCAGCATTGCTACATCTCCTAGAGCCTGAACTGCCTGCATAGACATGGGGAAGATACTGCACCCTGATCCCCTTCCCCCTTCCCACAACACTTTGCTCCTGGAAGCCTGCTCCATACAATGTTCCTGTGCCACCTGGAAGTCAGCTGCAACTAGGCTCTTGAAAAATATGAAAAGAAGGAAAAACTAGGGAGCCTCCAATGAAATCAACAGAAGAAATGAGGGTCACATCCCCTGATACTCAAACTATAATTGTTTATAGGTAAAAATAAATACACATGTTGCCCAATGTGTAAATTTTAATGTCTTCTACAGGTGGCTACTAAGAAACAAATGAACCAGGAACTTTTGTACGGAACAAATAAAAATCCCAAAGGTTCTCTTAAGGCCTAACAAGCAGATAGGCTGAATTGCATCAGGCTTTTCTACCAGTACACAATCATCTTTTGGACATCTTGAGAAAGTCTTTTGAAAAATGTGTTCATAGTATTGTTATCTTTATATTGTGTCTTTGACAGCCAACATGATGTAGTGGTTTGACAATGACTCTGGAAACTAGGGTTAGAATCCCTACTTAGCCATGGAAACCTGCTGGCTGACTTTGGAGAAGTCACACTCTCTCAGCCTCAGAGGAAGGCAAAGGCAAATGCCCCTCTGAACAAATCTTTCCAAGAAAACCCTGTGATAGGTTCACTTTAGGGTTGCCATAGGTCAAAAACAACTTGAAGGCACACCACTGCTGCTGTCACCACTACCACCACCACCACCACCACCCACCACAACAATTAACGACAATTGTTATCTTCTCCTTCTATTTCAGTTCTAGTTTGTGAGTGCTGGGGCAAATAACGCTAACAGTCATAGTTACAGGGATCTTACAAAATAGGGCCAGGACACACAGCAGCAAACCTGAAACAGGAACGTTGGTACAATTATAACTACGGAGTGGGGGGGGAGTAGTGTTTAGAGTATATTGGTTGTTCTTCACAGGCCAACCACTCACTCACTATGTATTCACATCCTTTGCTGTCTGACCCCCAACATCTCTATTTTCTGTCTTTGAATTTCTGGCTAATTAGGCGACTCTGCGTTCCCTATGAGACTGGCCTTTTGTGCAGAGTTTGTAATTAGAGTGGCTGTGCAGTGCTCTATTAATTGCAAGAATTGTGATTTTTAGATTAATGAGTTAATTGCTAATATCTGCTTACAACATTCCCTCAAGATGTATTACATTACAGTAAATAAACCTCATGTGTGGGATACAAGATGTTCAAAGGAAACTGCCACAATTACCTTAGAAACTGTTAGATGGTTACATGAATATTTATTCATGATGCAGTATTTGTTAAATTTAATTTCTTTTGGTAAAAATCACTAATGTGTATGTAAAATAAAATATTTCTGGGGAGGATGTTCAAATACCACCGATGTGAAAAACAGTTCATTTATAGATTGAGTTCCTGTATGAGCACTGGCAAAGCATCATTCTCTACCAGCTTTCTTCCATGGGGTCTCCCCTTTTGTCCCCACCTACAATCCAAGCAGATGATGTCAGTATTGAACCCCTCTATCCCAGCCAATGGTCTTTTCTCTAAAACTAAAATAGAGTTTATTTTACAAATAATAGGATCAAAATATTTGGAGTGAACAAGAAACATAAAGACAAACCAGTATAACAATAGTCGCAGAAATAATGTATAAGCTAAAGAGTAGCATTAATGCTACGGCTTCTGCATTTCCAAAAGCTGCCATCACCTTCCCCAGTTCTTACCCTAGCTGTCCACTCTAACAGCTCAACTTCTGAGCCAGCATTTTTTCGTGTACCCCAGTCACCATTTACAATAGCTCTCATTTTAATCCCTTCCAATGTGGCTATTCCCACAGAAGGTTGTGTGGTAATCAGTGTGCTGGGGTGTCTGAAGCAAGGTACTGTTGCCCTTTCATAACAAAGATGAAGTATCACACTCCCCTTAATGTTGGTTGTTTTAAAGCAAGGGGGGAACTATGCAACCTGTCAAATGATGTTGGACAGCAATTCCTGTCATCCCTCACCATTAGTGACAATGGTGATGACTATATCTTGGATGTCTAATCTAAAATCGTACAGATGCATGTTTTAAAAAAAACCCTAAACCGTAAGATACCAGGACAGCTTCATGTGCTGCCCACCTTGATATTCACTAAGTTTGGTTCCAGGACCCACAATGGATACCAAAATTTGTGGATACTCAAGTCCCATTATATACAATGGTGTAGTAAAATGGCATCCCTTATATAAAATGGCAAAATCAAAGTTTGCTTTTTGGATTTTTTTTTTTAATATTTTCAAGCTGTGCTTGGTTGAATCTGTGGATACAGAATCCACTGATATGGAGGGTCGACTGTATAACAAAAGAAATGGGATACTCAGAACTACAGTTTGCCCCATTACCTTTCCATACTAAAGAAGAAACTAATTGAACTGGGTTCTCATTAAGTCTACATTAGCTACCCACAAACTATCATTCCACTGTGTTTTTCTGAAGCACGATACCACACAGTAATCATTTCAGCAGTTTACCTACTAGAAATTCAGAGGCTGGTCTTCAACAGTCTTTTCCACCTGTGTAAAGCTACAAATTTCATCATCCTCAACTAGTGGACTGGAGAATCATAACAGCTGTAGTTCAGCACATCTGGTATGCCTCAGGTTAGTCTTGAGCCTTCCTCTGAAGTTCTTTTGTGCTGTCTCAAGAATGTCAGTGTGCCATTGGGCTCATGCAAACAATGCTCTCTTTTGATATTGTTGCATACACAGATGCTGGCAGATTTCCTTTGCTATGACTCTAGGATTAAATGCTAGTAGTATGTAGAAGTCAGAGTAGTGCAGTGGTTTGAGCTTTGGACTATGACCTTGGAGAAGAGGGTTTGATTCCCCACTTGGCCACGGAAGCTCACGGGGTGACCTTGGGTACATCACACACTGTCATCCCCAGAAAACCTCATGATAGTTTTACCTTAGGGTTACCATAAGTCAGAAATGACTTGAAGGCACACAATAACAGTAGTAATATTTAAAGAAATTTACTCTTTGGTCCTAATGTTTGTTTATTCTGAGGCAAGTCCCTCTGTATTCAATACCATGTGCTCCCAGGAAAATGTTTCTAAGATTGCAATCTTAGATTGGTTATAAGCAAGGTATTATCAAGTTCCATTCAATTTCCTTCTTGCTAATTGTGTCATGTGTAAAGGTTGTAAACACAGGAAGAGAAGAGAAACTATCTATGTTGTTTTACATTACTGACTGATTCATGGAAAAGCTAATCTAAGCTTTACATGAGATATTGTTTCAAAGCAAAAGAATTCAGATTTGAGGATATGAGAGAAGCATGGAAAAGTTAACTTTTTTGGACGACAGCTCCCAGAATCGTCCAGCCAACATGGCTACTGGCTTTGATTGCTGGGGAATTCTGGGAGTTGCTGTCCAAACAAGGAACAAGTGCTGGGAGCATACAGCTGTTAATGAGTGCAATTTGAAACTCATGCTGGCTATAATTGGTTTTATTTTAAAGCACCTTTCTAAATTGTTTGCTGAGATCTCTTATTTTATTCCATGCCTCTCTTTTCTCATCAGCTTCCTAATGTCCTGTTTTAACCAATTTGTACATTCCTAATTCCTAGGTAATAAGAGTCCAGCCATTTGGATGCTACTCCCTTGTTCATTTCCGACATGATTTTTTTTCCTGTCTGGAAATGCAGTGTACATAGATTATTAGACTTCTGTTTCTCCTCTGAAGTGTTTTGTTTTTCATCCACCTGAGTGAGGAAGAAGATGCTCTGTAGTGAGAATAGTTCAAGGTCCAAGAGAAGAACAGATCTGGACTCAGAATTCTCCCACCCACTTTAGATACTGTGCCACACCACCTCCTGAGGGATTGTGCACAATTTAGCTATAAAAATATCAGCTATGCAATTTTAAATTCAACCATCTTGATTTCCATGATTTGCTCCTGTTTCTAGGATATGTGAACTATACTGACCTGCACCAGAAATAGAAATGAATGAAAAGAGCAGAAAATGCTACAAATGCTGTAAATTCTGCAGTTCATGATCACTTGTATGCAAATATCCTGGGTGTTGCTAATCAGGCAACAATAGAAATTTTGGAAGCTGAAATAAGCCAGCAAAAAGTCTACAGCCGGTAAATAGTCACCCCAATGGCTATGATGTAATGGGAAGCTATTTAATTGTACTTTCATAACTCAGGCCCTTTCTGCACAAGGCTGATACAACGCAGTAGCGTCGTATTGTCGCTTTGACATCTGCACGTTAAACCGGTTTGACGTTGTTCTGTTCTCCGTGGTTCTGCATGAGTTGAGGTTTTAGAGCTCTTAACATTGTAAAAACGGAAAAACTCCGATGTAAACAACCCAAACCTTTTCTGCTGCGTTTTTTCCTACATGCATAAGCGTTACATCGATTCACACAGATACGCTAAAATGTAGCAATGGTTTTTACAACGTTTTTCTTTTTTTGAAATTGACCAACCAGTGGCGGCGGGGTGGAGCAAGAGAGGGGAATAGGAGTTCCATGAGAATTGACAATGCGGGAGCTACAAACTATTTTCCCTACTTTACTTCAATAGAAGCTGGAGGGCGTGCAGATAGGAATTGGGATAAGTCAGAGTAAAAAACACCGCTCATGACACGCAGTTAAACGCTCCTCCACTCTAGTGCGGAAATGGCCTCAGTGGCAGTAGGCTTGAGAGAAGTGGTGAACCCAAAGGAAGACAGCTGTCTGGAATTAGGTTATATTTAAAAAGACATCTTAAAACATGAAAAATGTGAGGTGGGTAAAACGTCAGTGGATTGTTTAGCCAGGTTGGCTTTGTTGTGCAGGAGGGTGAAATGAACTACTTTCAGGCAGCACAATATAGTGTGGAGGAGAATCAGAGGAAAGCAGGAGATGGGGCTGGAGTGGCATAGTGTCTTAAAAGTATTGATCCTAGCTGGGGAAGTGGGTGTTGCTTCTTGGGCTCTGCTTCAAGCCATCTTGGCATAGCACTGTGTCTTATCAAAAGCTTCAGCCCAAGTTATGGTGAAGCCAAGTTATGGTGTTGTCTAAAGCAAAGACAGAGAAGCTATAGCTCTCTAGATGATATCAAACTGCAGTTCCCATTACTCATGAGCAGTCTTATGCTGGCTGGGGATGATGGTAGCTGGAGTTTGCCAACTTTTAGACAGCCACATGTTTCTGAATCCTGTAATAAAACCTTCTAGGGTGGGAGTAGTGAAGTCCTGAACTGCAAACTGGATACAGCTTGCTATTTTCTCTTGCAGACCCTTCTTCTTTGCCTAGATGTGTTGCATTTAGACTTTTTAAAAGGTTCCACTGATGTCCAGCCAACAGAGGTTTATTAAAAGTCTAATTGCAGTATGAGGGGTGGATTTTCAATGTGGTTACTGTGATTCTCTCTCAAAAAAACACACTTCCTTTGCTGCAACCAGGCTTCTAAAAAAAATAAAGAACTGACAAGAATGTGTCTCTAGGAGCTGGGTCCAGGTAAACTAATTTGAGGGCCCCGTGACAGCAGTGGGTCAGCCTCCACCTCAGAGTTTAATGCCTGCAATCAATGCTGCCCTTGAACAAAAAAAGCTTCCTTATCTATGTTCTAGGTTTTAATTTATGTTGGGTCTGTGAGTAGTGAGATAGGTTTGAATCAAGTCATGCTGGGGGAACAACAGATGTCTCTCACAAGGTGTAGACCAACTGCCTTTCCCTCAACACTAACTAATGATAGGCTCTTCTCTTACATTTTGGACTAAGGAACAGGGCTTTTAAAGGAAACAGCATTGAAGGTTCACCAATAAGCTAGAGTCTCCTTTTATAAAGCAGATTTTACAAAGCAACAGCTTAAATGCTTACTATATACAGCTGTCACAGTCGAGACATTACAATTGGTTGGAGACAGACAACATCTGACATGTATCACTCTAGAATTTGGTTGCCATTGATGATTAGTTTATTTATTAGTATATTATTTAATTATTTAATTATATTTATATGCTGGCCTTCTCTCAGAGTGGAACCCATGACATGATAAAAAGCAATGATCGCCCCAAAAATGCCAATGGCCACGACAACTTATGAATTCAGTATATGCCAATAGAGATGGAGTTTTCTCCTCTACATGTAGTTTCTATGCTGTCTTATTTTAGTTCCGTACTACATATATACTTGTCCATTTTGCCACATTTACAATATGGCAAGAAACCATTACTAGGCATGAGTTTTCACCACAAAACAGACATAGGTATGTGTTACATTACAGTGCACACATAATGAAGTGAACACTGAAGAGGTATCTCTGTATTTTAAAAAATCACACCATCTTTACATGCTGAAAATCAAAACAATGACTGGACCCACATAAGTTAGTTGCAATTAATTCCAAGGGAAATCAAGGGCATTTAGGCTGTGCCTAACTTTTTTGTCTTGCTCTCAATTTAACTAAAATTAACTCATTCTAAATCCAGCTCATTATTTGTATGTGTCTTTTCCCTTCAAACCTGTCATATTGAATAGCTAAACTGTGAACCTTCAAGGAGTTTTACAATTATTTATCCATTGCTTTTGGTGCAATTATAGATGATACAGCCTGGGTGAAGTTGTGATGGGCTATATGCCCTAGGTGATACAAAATTATACAAAAGTGAACCCACAAACTGCAAGGAATCCTCTGGACTACTATGGGATTTTACTGTTCTGTTTTAGCTATCAATTCAATCTCTTTCTCTCTTTCAACATATGGAATAATATTGTATCAAATGAACATTTGGCTGATTTGCCATGATGGGCAGTAAGAGCATCAACATACACGTTCTACATGGCTTAGAATGTGAAAAAGGAAATCAAAGTTTTATTGCATCTCTCTTTGTTCTGTACTACTCTCTTAGTGTTAGAAAGAGGCTCCAGGTTTTGCCTAAAATTGCCCTCTTATACTCAGTTGCTGATACTGACTTCTGAAGAAAGGACTCATGTGTCTATGCTGACTCTGAAGAAGACACCACAACTGATCCAAAATAGGATTGCTAGAGTACTAGCTGGAATTTAGCAGTTTATCCCTCTTACAGTTTGAAATTTACACTGATTCCCGGTCTTTTTTATAGGTTTATTTCAAAGCCACAAATCGCTGGGGATCAGGTTACCTGAATGACCGCCTCCACTCATACATACTTCCTCAAAACCTTAAGATCATCTTCAGAGGCATTCCTTAGCCAAAAGAAGTACGATAATACCAACGGGAAGGTCTTTTCAGTAACGGCCCCCCAGTTATGGAATAGCTTTCTCTGAAAGGTTTACACAGCACCATCCTGGTTTTTCCCCCTCTCATCCTCTAGTGCCTTTTAATCAACTTATGTAGCTTGGACCTCTCACTTTTAATACTGTGAGTTTTGCTTTGTCATCACATTCTGTCTTTCTTTTGACTGCATGGTTTTATGTTCTATTTTGAATGTAAACATTTGTTTTAAACTCTTTTGCTTATTGTAATCTGTCCAGCAAACTTTGTTATGGGAGTGATGTGCAAGTGTTGTGAACAAATAAATAAAAGATTATTCCTGGATGTTGAAGCAACGTATGTATCTTTCCACTGGGAAAAGTGCCTGACTTCCTTCTTCATTTTTCATACAGAAATGTGAAAACAGTTTACTCACATAGAAGTGGTTGGGAAGTTACTACTACAGGTTGTGAATAATGACCTTAGTTGCAAAAAGTACCCATTCTTCGCTGGAGATTCAAGAGCAGCTGATAATATTCTGTTCCCAGTTGTGAGGTACAGTCCTACATGCAGTTGTCCTTTAGGCACTTATGCTAATATTGTATTTGTTTGCTTTTTCCTTTCTTCACAGAATAAGATGTATCAGCCAGACTGTGATATTCACTGTGTAATACACAGACTGTGATATACATGGGTGCATTGTGTCTCAGTGCAAGTGTTCGAAGTTGATGGCTTTAAGCAGATTCCAAACCCTTTCATTACCTGATACTGTCTATATCACTAAGATAGGAAAGTACAATATATTCCTTTTGTTGATTAACCAGATTTAAGCCAGACTGCAGAGACGCTGAACTTTAAAGAAGTTCATCTTTTATAGACAGGGAGGAGTACTCATAAATACATCTCTAACTGTTTGTTTATGAACACCTGGCACACTTAGCAAAATTGCACATCCATCAACCTTTAAACCAAATGAATCGACACAAGGATTATCTGTGTAATTTACTTGGAAGCACTAATGGGAGATAGTTCAAGGACTTAGATATTCAAGTATTATGTCTGTTGACTCGAAACCAGTAAAACAGATTACACTCAATGCATGCACAAAATTTCATATTTATCTTGTCTGGACTTGTTCAAAAAATACAAGACACATAGGAAGAAAACAAAGAATAAAAATATGTTTTCATTGTGACCAGAAAACAAGAATGTCCAAAATACACAATTTTCCAGGTGTGAGCAAGTCCATTTATTAGCACATGCAAAAAGAAGTGAATTTGAACATTTTCCACAAATTCATACATAGCTATTTGTTGAGAAGCAGAAGTAATACATGTTTCCTGTCTCTTGCCAATGATTCAATTCAGTAGGTTTTCTATATAGAAGTCTTTCCTCCTTTCTTTCTCAAAAAGAATACATTTGCCAGCTGGGGGAAAGTGTGACATTTGATAAAGAATATCAGACATCTTTAAACTAGTGTGACTCACTGAGATACAGCCAAAATCTAGTTTTAACTCTAAAGACTTTCATATTAAATAAGCATAGTATATAAAGTCAAGAGCGTAGCAGAAAATACATTATTAGATGATCTTATTTCACTTTGAAAAGGATTGTTTTGAGATTATCATTGCCAAATTAGCAATAATAATAATATGGTTTGTGCAAGTATGAACCAGCTTGACAGCTCTAGGGGTCTTTGCTTACAACTAGCATCAAAGATATCACTTGAGGTATATTCTTAAGCAAAGCAGCCACATAAAAACTGCATCTTCAATGTCTATATTTGCATATGCAAATAAGCTTATTTTAAGAAAGACAGCTTGTTCTTCACAACATTTTGTGTGATCTTTTGAAAAAACCCATATACCTTACAGAAAGGTACGATCTGCCACTGAAGCAAAGAAGAAAATTTGGGTTTTGGTACTTTTCCCTACCATTTTTGAGACCTGCCTTCAGCAAACTGAAAACCAGTCCATAGATCTGGAAATGAAATAAGAACATCAAATTATTGCTGTAATAGTGAACCCAAAGAGCAACTATCTATCAGCTGAAGCTGACCTAAAAATACAGGAGAGGTTTGTATATACTCAACTGATTTCTTAGACATAAAACTTTGTAAATAGGTTTTAAAACTGTCTGGCAAGAACCTCAAAGCTTTCAGAGTGTCGGTGGCATCTGAAGAGGGAAACATAGAAAGAAATTCAGAAGACAGGCAAACAGCCAGATCTATCAATTACTTCTATGGTTGAGCAGAGTTGTGATACAGAATGCTGGGGTGTCTGCTGAAAATAGTTTCCCCAAACGAAGCAGAAAACAAAGAGGCAGGAGAAGAAGTTGGCCTGCTCAAGCCCCTTGTAGTTTATAACAGTCAAACCATTATGGCTTATGGCCAAAGGCCTTTATAAAAAAAATATACGCCCAAAAATACATGATTGTGCATTTGCAAATACTATTACCAGAAGTACTACAGCTATAAAACAACAGTAAATAAAAGCTAGTCCAAAACACACACTGTAACCAACAACAAAAAAGGAAGCAGTAAAATTTCTGGCACCTGCGGCCAGTTTATAATAACTGTTCCAAAAGAAGGGATAGTGAGGCTACTCTTCACCAGTACCATACTATGTTCATGAGTACTAAGTACTTCCACTCATTATGCACACACAAACTCTCTCTCTCTCTCATTCTTTCTCTCTTTCTAGGATTTGGGACTGGCACCCCTTTGCCCCCATATACCTCAGCAGAAGATTTCCAAGCAACAGCAGATCCTTTTTTCTTTCTGAAACTCTCTTCCTTCCAAGAGGCCTGAGCAGCAGCATATAGAGTTTCCATTCAGACCACCTGGAGCACCATGCAGGAGCACTCTTCTTAGAAGAGCTTGGAAATGTTACTTGTTTGGACCAAAGCTCCCCAAATTCCACCTGTAAACATGGCCAGTGGTCATGCTGTAGGGGATTCTGGGTGTTGTAGTCCAAAAGTTATTGGTTTCCGAGCTTTGCTTCTTCGAAGATGGAAACACATTGCAACAATGTGTTGATTGGTATACATATGCCCTGCTCATGGAAACCAAAGGCATTTGTAACAGAAGCATATAGTCCTTGACTGAAAAACATTATAATTCATCATCAGTAACTACTGAAGCTACTGTTACTACAGTTCTTTCATTATGATCTTGGTAAACAGTTAATCTGAATACTGGACTAGAATAGGGAGTATCTAGTGCCAGTTATTGGCCGCTGTGTGGATTTAGGAATCAAATTAACCCTGCCTGACACTTTTTGGAAAAAAAAAAAGATCCAGACAAATCCTACCCTCCCAGGACTAGGTTACTCTCAAGCTGAGTGTGAATACTTGTAACACTTGAGTGTATTTTACAGCTTTAATTTATTCAACAAGCTTAAACCTTTTAAAGGTCGGAAGCATAAATACACTTTTCGCTTCCACTGTTTGCACATTCAAAACCAATCCGGAGGCGGGGGGGGAGATAAAATTGACCTGTGGTTGATTTTTTTTTTTAAGAAAAACGCTTTCATGCATTTCAAGGTTTCAGTCTCCTGATAAAAGCAGCATCCACTTTTGTAACCAAGGTTAACACAGCTTGCTCTTTCATGTCATTTTAAGAGATATTCAGATACTCCTTTGTTTATAAGAAAATAAGGAGAACTCTGATGCATGGAACTAAAGGCCTATTCAGTCCAGTATTCTGTTTCCAGTGGCCCACAAAATGCTTCAGAAATGCCAACAAGCAGGACTTAGGTGCAAAACTACCTTCTTGTTCATATCCCCCAGGAAGAGGGATTGAAGAGGAGCATGCTGCCACCAGTAGTAGAACCAGTGAACTTTCTGTTGTTGGATTCCCCTCAACCCCAAATATGTGAATGCCCTTCCAATGTTATACAAAACATACTATTGACTTATGCTATCCTGAAAACCATTCTCCTCTGGGTATTTTTTTTAAAAAAAACATCTTCACATACAAGGTTAAGTATGGGATTATCTTTTGAAGCGAAGGTATTCAGTTTTGGATGTTCTCTCTTATATCAAAGCATCAGCTGTAAAAATTGTGTCTATAGTCAGACATACTTGGCTGGGATCCATACCTTCTGAGCTGGAGGTCCTTCCCTTTAATGATAGGTCCTAATCCCAAACAGACATGGGGAATATTATTCATTGGTGAGATAAAGAAGCATGCACATTCTCAATGGATGTTTCTTCTTCATTCAAGTTTTAAGGCATTCCAGGACTGAGTCTTTGCAGTAAAAATAGGGTTTGGATATAGATGCAATGATATACATGCTTACCTGATAATAAGCCCACTGAACCTTATAGGGCTTCAGTAGAGACTGATAAGTCTTGTCCAGCTTTGACTCAAATCAAAGTTTCTCCATTAACAAAGCTTCTATGTCTGGTAGTTTGTCCCAACCAGAACAGTCCTACTGAATTAATTCCACAATGGTACATCAGCAACTGTATAAATCTCACTTCTTCAACTGGTCTACTCTAGTTGGGTCTAGCAATTGGATATAGGCTTCAGTGTTCAACAAGCATTTTGTCAGCACTGTTGCTTTTGTATTCTAGGACCAACAGAAAAAACAATCAATTTCTACCATTATTGTTTCCAAATACCCTGCATTTTCAATCTAATTGGAGGGAGGTGTTAGATGAGAGAATTTTGAGCAGAAAAACAATAGGTAGGGAAAGAGTTACTTTTTACCAGCTTCTTTGTTCAAAATCACACTACCCAAAGCTATTTTTATTCCTAAAATAAGAATGGCATTCAGATTGTATATCTATGAATATTACATTAGGCCCCAAACATCCTAATTGTTGAGCTTTGTATTTTCAGAAATCATTTGTTTTTGGAGATACAGACTACAATCACAAATCACCAAGAAGCTGGACAGTCAGCTGAACCAACATTAAACTAGTTGATGCTGTGCTGAATCCCAAGTCCTCACAGCCTAGGGATCTTGGACATTACTGCCCTAGCCTAATTTTGTGGCAGCACTGTGCCCCTCAAGCTGTGGGAGGTTTGGATTTGGCATATGCTGGTTCCTTCCTTGCTCCATTCCTTCTCCACCCCCTTTTTGGCTCATTTGTTTACTGATCTCAGAGGGCAGAGCAGTTGTGCTGGCAGACTTGCTTCCTGGATGATCAGTGAGAACAGCCAGCACAGAAGGTGATGCCAGCATAAAGGCAGTTCAGACACCAAAGGCTTCGGCCTATTTTTAACCTCCTACACTTTGCACATCTTTGAGTTAGGACTGCACAGACAGTCTCCTTCAGTACACCCAATTCAGGAGCACAGAAGACAGATCTTTCAATCCCCAGCACTCTTTGGCAACTGCAATCTGCTTAGCTGGTCTTCCTATGAAACTGCCTTATACTGAATCAAACTAATGGTCCATCTAACTCAGTATTATTTATAGCAGGGGTGGGGAAAGTACAGCTTGAAGGCCACAAGTGGGCCCTGAAGCCCCATAGATGTCCCTAGACTGCTCCTAAAGTTTTAATTTTTTCTGCCAAATCTTCCAACAGTATCCAAATCATTCAAACAACCACAATTACATTTCTCAGTGTAATTCAGTTAACGTTCACTTCTCTTTAAGTCAGATATTAGACTGAGGTCCTTTCCACTGCCCCCAACCCACAATGGCTATGGGATCGTAATGATGGTTCTGCATGATGTCGTGATCCCATCATGATCTCATGGCCACCTTTCGCAATTTCAAATTAAATCACTGACGGATTTCTCCTGTCAATGACACATGATTGTGCAGTCCTCCCATCTCTCTCCCGCACTTACGTGTTGTGCAGAACAGCAGGAAACACAACAGCTGTTCTTCCTCCTCCAGCACAGCCTAGAAAACTGCCAGGCTGCATTGTGGAAGGGAAGAGTGGAGCCATCGTGCTTCCTCCTGTCCAGCAGGCAGCCGGTGTGGAGGGGAGTGCGACAGAAGTGCTCCCCTCTCGGGAGAGGCTTTCTCTGAATCCGCATGTGATGGCTTTGGAAACAGGTAAGGTGCAGAAAGGGTATGAGTTCCTTCTTAAATAAACTACAAAATAAACTTCCAAAGTAAAGGGACAAATCCCCAAGTAAAGATGTTTAGATACAATTTTGTAAGAAGAAAAATCCTCCTCTCTCCTTGTCATGTAATTATTAAAGTCTTTGCCACGTGAAATTTCAGCTAGGACCAGGAAATCCTAAAAATCAGTCTATACATTCAGAAAAAAATTACACTGTGCAGCCTTTCTTGAATTGTACCACTTCAGAAGGCTTTCAGGCAATTATACGACTGAATGCCTCCCTTGAGCCTCACAAACTCTCTCTACCTAAAGAAATGGGATGTTGAGAAACCTAGGCCATTTCCACACTAGGCTGTTATAGTGCTATTATTCCACTTTCAACATTCTATATAATCCTGGGGTTTGCAGTTTAGTGAGGAGCCTCAAAGGATGTTGAAAGTGGAATAGCAGCACTATAACAGGTTAGTGCAGAAATGGCCCTAGGATTCCATAGGATGTTGAAAGTGGAATAATAGCACTATAACAGGCTAGTGCAGAAAGGTCTCTATAATCTTTACATCTAACACACAGATTTCCTATACAGAGGTAGCATTCACTTTATGCGATTTTCCCGTCTGTATTCTCTGAAGTGGTACAGGCTAAGGATAGCTGAGTAGATACTTAGCGATCCTTGGCCTGTATCACTTCAGCGAATGCAAATAGATTTAAAGTGTTCAAGTTTAAAAACAGTTTGAAAGCTAAAAGTTCCAGCATTCCTGAAAATATAACAGGGCCATATGTGGTTAATATCCTCCTACCTTGAGAGAGTGTTTCTCTATTTTAAGGAAGCCTCTTAGAAAGACTCAACTTGCTTTCACAGTGGCATAGGATGCAGAATTTAACAGTCAATTTCGCTGGATGTCTCAGGCTGCATTTGCTCACATTTTGTAGTCTCTCCCTTTCTGCTTGCCAGCAGTTAGGGACAGACTTCCCTATTCTTTTTCCAAATGCAGCGGTGAGAATTCTGATGGCTGTGATCTTGTAAGAGTAAAAAACTAATAAGTATATAGAGTTTTCTTGCATTCTAAGGAATGGAAAGGTCTACAGGTAATGGGGAAGATAGGCTTGCCAACATCTGGCTTATAGGAAGATGATATACCTTTTGTCACTTCAAGCCAGGGTAAAGTTTGTCAGACGGAACTTTCCTAATTACGATAGAACCATGACAGGAGCAGCTGTCTGCCAAACTTTCTCCCGCCTCAAATCTAACGACAACTTGGCAACCATTGTTGGAGGAACAGACCCAAATTTACACAACTTGTTTCCCCCCAGTGATGTGGTATACTTTGAAATAGCTCACAGCAGCTGTCTTAATGCCTTGAGAATAGAAGCTTTTTATATTGCTGCCTGAGGTTTTTAAAATGTGTGAGGTGATAAAGTTCACCTGGCACATGTTAAAATCACAACATTTATCATGTGTTAACTGATACCTTTACAAGCTAACCTAGCACTGGATCTCTTCTGTGTTTACTGCTTTGTGCATTCTTTGAGAGCTCAACACAAGCCTCTCTGTTCACACCACACATACAACTCATTATTAATTATGATTATTATAGATTTTTTCCAGTACCATAAGTTGCACAAACAGCTTTGCACAAACAAGCACATGTGCATATATAAGCCTATATCACATGCTAAAAATTACTGAATGACAAACCTGAATATTATATGTGTGTCTCTCTTGACTTATGGCAATCCCATGAATTTCATAGGGTTTTCTTAGGCAAGAACTCCTCAGAGGTGTTTTTGCCAGTTCCCTCCTCTGAAATATAGTCAATAGCACCTGGTATTCATTGGCCATCTTCCATCCAAGTACTAACCAGGGCTAACCTGGCTTATTTCCCATCAGATGGGATCTGGTGCCTTTTGGGCATTTGGGCCTTAATTCTTTTTATTTACTTGTCCCCCACCCAAGCCTTAACAATGCAGGATACAGAACGCATACATATTAGTTTATCTGAGTGGCATAGGGTTAGAACAGAAGAACCAAATATACTGCTGACATATAGCAGCTGGCAAAATTCTGATGTTCCCACACTCACCTTATGCACGTAAGTGTCCTTACCTCTCCTCCACCAGTACCAGCAACATGTATGTACCGCACTTTTTTCACTGGTCCACTCACATTTCACATCACAGGCCATTTCTGCACTAGCCTGTTATAGCGCAATGATTCCACTTTCAACATCCTCTGGAATCCTGGGGTTTGCAGTTTTGGGAGGGGCTGGCCGGCCCCTCCCGAAACTGCAAACCCCAGGATTCCAGAGGATGTTGAAAGTGGAATCATTGCGCTATAACAGGCTAGTGTGGAAATGGCCACAGAAATGAACTGGAGACATTTCAGAAGCAACAAAACTGCTTGTTTCTACTTCATGTGGAAGTGCCCTGAAAAAAAAAAGAAAAAAGAAGAAGAAGAGAAGAATTGGTAGAAGAATTGGTGGCTGGCCCCAAGTCGTGAATCATCCTTCCATGAGAGAATTTGGTTGGCCCGCAGTCCCTATGTCTTTTCACCAGCACGCAAAGACCTTTTTTACTTATACAGCCTTTTGGTTTTTAACTTGTTGCAGTAGATGGAACTTTTAATTGGGTAAGTTATGTCTGTGTTTTATTATGGTTTAAATGTAATTTTTAAAACTGTTTTTAACTTGTGTTTTTAAACAGAATTGTGTGTTTTTTTTAATAACTATGTATTAATGTTTTGTTGTGTTTGAGTTGTAGTTTGTTTTAGACAGTTGTAAGCTACCTTAAATCCTGTGCTAGAAGAATGGCAGGATATAAATTAAATAAGTAATAAATAAATAAATAAATAAGAGAGAAGCAGAAAAACAGATGGTTGGAGAAAGAGGGCAATGCATATGCACACAGGCAAGAAACTGGAGAATAATATTGTCAAACTAAGCTGTGAAATGTTCTGCTGCATTATTCCTAGATTACACACAGAATTTTTGCATGTCAAGATCATGGTGTAAAATATTTTACATTTCTTTGATGGTCTTGTCACCCTCAGCATTTTATTTAACAATTCAGATGCAACAGAGTGAATGTACAGTTTCATATTCAACCATGAGATTATTCACCAGAATATTTCCTTCACTTGTGCTCTCCCTGCATTAGGTTACAAGGAACTTTAGGAATGGAATTTTCACCACTACTTTACAACATCTTTCAGTGGTGCCTTTATTATTACCAGTGTTCTCCACAGTTCCTATTCATGTTTGGGCTTTTAGTACAATTGTTATAATTGAGGGCAGTAGGAATCTGTTGTTTTCCCAGCCCACCCACAAGAAATTGCAACTGTTGTTTGTACATATACCTCTGCAAGAATCTGCTGATATTCATGGGGCAGAATAAACTGCAAATGCAGTAACAGCCTCTAACTGCTATATGTGCAGTGAAATGTCACAGATGCTTATTCAGAAATAAATCCTGCTGGTTTCAATGAGATTTACTCCCTAGTGAGTATAGATGAGATTGAAGCCTTGTTCTCACTAGTCACTATTCACATCTAAGAACTTGCAGAATCAGAAATGAAGATTACCAGCAATTGAATGTGGAATTGAAAGTACTATCATAGAAAAACTAAGCTTCTGTTGAATATATAAAATTCCTGACAGAGTTTCACAAACAACAAATTCAAATGTTGATACTGATTCCACTTGGTAGTTTATGCAGCTTCAAGTTTTGCCTGGCTATTGAATCCATTTCCTCCCAGATAAAGCAAGTAAGTAAGAAATGCAACAAGGAAACTAGAAGATTATACAACAAGAAAAGGGAAATGATAAGATCATCACCTGCCCACTTCTTTGTGATAAGCGTAATGCAAGAATGACAGTGCTAACAGTCACCGTCAAAGCAAAACCCAAATGAATATGTGTGTGACTGTGCTCTTGCTATCTCACATTCAACATCTGAACACTGTCATGCAAGTGTATGATATTCAAATCAAATCTAGTGCTTCGTGGGGGTGTGCATGTTAACTCCTCTGTCTTTAAGAAGTCATCAGAAGGGCCTCAGCATGTCGGGCAGTTGAGGCTCGGCAACATCCATTTCAAATTGCAAGCGCTCTGTATGGGGGTGACAATGAATATGTGATCTAAGAATCACACATTCAAATAAAGATTGTTGGGGGGAAATGACAGGGTGGTGCTGAAAGGCTTCTAAAAGGCTGCAGGAAGCCCCCAGTTGGACAAAGGCGAGGACAGGCCTTGATGCGCCAACCATTATTACCTCCCCACTTGTGTGTGATTAAGTGAACATGCATAAAGAGGACACACATTTTAAGGAATCAGATGCATAATTTCCCTTATTTGAAACCACATATTCAGCACAGTCCAGGTTTTGGAGTTTTTCAGCCTTAAAAGGTCTACACAGCTGGCTTCCCAAAGGTTAGGGAAGGCCCACTTTCCCCTGGCCTTTTAGTACATGCTAATGTGCCCAACTGAGAGTATAAGATGTTAAAACTCCCACACCGCCAAACTCTTTTCCAAATCTGTTAAAGCTGATCTAACTCAAATGTTGTTCGCCATGCACTACTTGTCCCAAGACAAGGGCAATAGTAAAAATAGGATAAACCCAAGTATGTTTGCATACCCTCCAACTATCTTGATGTAGCAGGAACAGTCCAGATTAAATTTCTGGTGCACCTTTTTTTAATGTGCTTTTAAAATGCCCCAGTTTGTCTGTCCTCCTCCCACCTTTCCCCTTTGGCCTCAGCTATCTTCAGTTAATGCAAACTGAGTTCATACTGCAGAAGTAAATTGTATACAAGTAAGGCCATTTCCACACTACACTGTTCTAGTGCTATTATTCCACTTTCAATATCCTGTGGAATTCTGGGGGTCTATAGTTTACTGAGGCCAAAGAGCTCTCTGGCTGAGAATTCTAAATGCCTCTCCCTAAACTGCAAACCCCAGGATTCCATAGGATGTTAAAAGTGGAATAATAGTACTGTAACAGTGTAGGGCAGAAATAGCCTAACTCAGCAGGAAGGAGAGGAGAAGGCAGAATCATGCCCATTGCCAAGAGGCCCAGGCAAAAGTAAAGTGCTACAGCCTCTCCTAACTCAGTACCTTTTGCCATCTTGACCAAAGTCTGATGTTGCTTCGCCACATGTGTCCTGGTTTTCGTCTGTGAAATATTGGAAGGTATACATTTGTAAAGCACCATATATTATAGTTTGAACAAATAGCCTCAATGCGATCCTTAATCTCAACTAGAGTAGTTCCATTGAATCAGTGGGATTTACACAAACGACTCATCATTCAACAGTCAAACCAGCAGCTTTTTTCTAGCTGGGACTACCAACAGGATTCCATATTTTGATTCTCTCTAATTCTGCCAGATGTCACTGGTAAGAGAATATTGTTTAAAACACAACACTTTTTGCAGTAATCCACTAGAGCAGCCTGTCTCAACCTTTTCCCCTGGAAGGAAACCCTGAAATAATTTTCAGGTCTCTGGGAATCCCTGCATAAAAATTATGCAGGAGTTCCCAGATATATATATCTACTATATATATATATATATATATATATACACATACACACACAACTTTTTTATTTACTTTTTTTTAAACCAGCCACTGCTTCGCTTCTTCTGAACGCCCAGCAATCTCTCTTAGAAGCTTAGGTGGTTTCCAAGGATTTCTGTTTGACTCCTGATTATGCAATCCTTTACACAATTAGCTGGGAGTAAGCCCTACTGAGTACTGTTAAGATTCAGACCCAACTGAAATATCTGCACACAAAAAAAGAGCTTTACTTTGGCATATTTACTTACAAGTAAGGCAGGATTTTAACCAAAATAGTATCAGCGGTGCAAGGAAAAAAGCAGCTGTGCGCTTTCCATCTACGGCCAGTTTATCCTTGAAACTGGTTAATCAAATGAAGGAGCCCATCTTGACTGACCACGACCCAGGATGATGATGATGATGATAATAATAATAATATCCTGCCTCTCCCGAGGGATCCAGGCGATACTACAACAGTACATCAAAGACATTAAAATCCCGATCCCTGGTACGTTAAGGTGGATTGTGTGGGCGAGAACACATAGGCCATTTCCCCACGATACTGTTATAGTGCTATTATTTCACTTTCAACATCCTATGGAATCCTGGGGTTTGCAGTTTAGGGAGAGGCCAGCAGCAAACGCCAGGATTCCATAGGATGTTGAAAGTGGTATAATAACGCTATAACAGTCTAGTGCGGAAACGGCTATAGCCTGAATCCCAACACGGGGGCGGCACGTTTTTACGTACAGAGACTGTACTTGGCTCAAAGGTGCCCTAGTTGCAAAACAGCTGCTTAAAGCTTGCAACCGTGCAGTACCACCGCGGGCTCCTTTGGTCCGAGTGTAACTCAGGCCATTTCCGCACTAGCCTGTTATAGCGCGATGATTCCACTTTCAACCTCCTCTGGAATCCTGGGGTTTGCCGGCCAGCCCCTCCCGAAACTGCAAACCCCAGGATTCCAGAGGAGGTTGAAAGTGGAATCATCGCGCCATAACAGGCGAGTGCGGAAACGGCCTCAGTGGGAAGAAAGCGGCTTTAGCACTGAAGTTTCCATGCACCAAGTCTTTTATTGCTTTCTGCCTACTAGCCAGTGGGGTGAGGGGCGCGATGACAATTTCGCCCTATGAAGACTTCTCCCCTCCTCTCCCGAAGTGGTTCGCTAAGTGATGGGATTTCAAGTTCTCACGGGAGGAGGACCTCCCGGTTTCCCAAGGGGAGGCTGTGCACTCTCCGAAATCCAGGGCCGAGCCGAGCCAGTCCACGTGGTTGGAAAGAAAAAAATGTGGAGCCGCGGGGGCAACAACGTGGGAAGCGGTCCAGAAGCGGCGCAGAGGCGCGATCGGGAGGAGCTCGACGCTTTGCTTCCAAATCAAAGCACGAGTTCCTGATCCCCCCCACAACCAAAAGAGAAAAAAAAGAAAAGGAAAAAAGCCTGGCCTCGCCTGAAAAGGACAATCAATCGCCTTTCCCTGCGCCTGGGAGGGGAGGCGGCGGCGGCGGCGGCACTTTCTTTCCCCTTCCCAGGGTTGGTTCCTTTCCTTCCCTATTTCGTCAAACGCTGCGCTCTCTTAAGTCCTGCCAACTTGGAGCGGCGAAAGTCGAGATCGGGGAGGAGGAGAAAGAAAGAGGGGGGGGAGACAGAAGGGGGGGGTTGGAAATCCAGCGAGAGAGAAAGAGAGAGAGAGAGAGACGCTCCTCCTTCCTCTTCTTACCCCCCTCTCCTCCCCCCTTCCCCCCCTTTCTTTCTTGCTGCGTCTGTTTGTACTTTAGCTGATCCACTAATCCCCTGAGAAAGCCTATTTGCAGTGAAGAGTATCTGTAGGGGGCGAGGCTGGTCCATGTGGGTTTGTGTCATTGGTTTGCAAAGCGAGAGACCCCGCCTATTGCCCAAAAAGAAAAAAAAGAGAGAGAGAGGAGAGAGAGACCCTACCTCTCTGAGCTACTCAGCACAACGGAGGAGGAGGAGGAGGAAGAAGAAGAGGAAGCCGAGGCTGTTGCAAAAGCAAGCTCTCCTCCTTTTTTTTTTAAAACTGGAGACTTCTTTAAAGAATAGCCAAGGGTGGGAGAAAGAAAGAAAAAGAAAAAATCCAAGTTGCAATTCCATCCCCCCGCTTCTTTCCCTCCCGAGCCATCCTCCCTTGGAACCGATGGCGAAAGGAGGCGAGGATTAAGTTTTTGTGCGTGTGACATTTTAAGGTGGATCTTTTCCCGGCGCCCAGAAGAAGAGAGCGAGCGAGCGCCCCGGCTTGAAAGGGAAGGAGAGCCAACCCGCCCGCGGAGGAGAGATCGATCTCTAAAGCGGGGTTGGAGGGAGGGGGCGGCGGAAAAGATGCCGCTTTGAGGGAGCCCAGGAGCGGAGCTGGGGGGCCGGCGTCGCCGTGGCTCCCTGTGGACGCTTCGGAGCCGCGGATCGAGGAGGTAAGGCGGGGACGCGGGGAGCGGAGGCTGGGTTCCCAAGCTGGATCGCTCGCTCGCTCGGCGGGGTCTTTCCTTCTCCTCGCCCCGCTGCCTGCTGATCGCCGTGGTTGTGGCCGGGGTTGGGGGTCTGTGTGCGTTTTCGCCTCGCTGCGCCATCCGGGGAAGGCGGAGAAGGGAAGGCAGGGGGTTGAGGGATGGCCAAAGATGTCCTCACATTTCCAGCTTCCCCGAAGGGGAAGCTGGAAATGTGAGGACATCTTTGGCCATCCCTCAACCCCCCCCTCTTCCTCCGGCCGGCTTTAAGAAACCTCACCAGCCAAGGGGAGAATTTCCAGCCCCCCCCGCCTTTCATAGGTGTGCGGATCGGTCGAAAACGCGTTCCGATCCAGGGATTGTGGGTTGTGTGTGGACGCGTTTTCCGCCCCCCTTTCCCCCCGATTGTTGGGCGCCGCTTGGATCCATCCCCATCCCTGCGTGCGTTCAGGGTTGTGGCTGTGCCGGAGCCGAGGTGGGACAGATGGGGGAACAAGTGGATCTTTCCCGCCCGCTCCAGGAAAACCAAACAAAAAGCGGAGGGGAGAAGAAGGCGCTTAGGTTTTGAAAAGATTTTTTTTTAATTTTTTTTTTTTTTTGGGTATCTGTGGTGGAGGGAGCTTTGGGAGCGCAGGGGAAGGACAATGAGTTGCTGCCCTCTTAAAAAAAAAATAAAAGGATCTGCCCCCCCCCCGCGCTCCTTCCCCAGCCCTGCCCGCTGGAGGCAGAGAGTAAGTGCGAGACGTTAAACGAGGTGAAGTGGAAATCTTTTGTTTTGCAGGGCTCGGCATTGTTTACTTAGTACGGAGTGTGATGGACAACATCTGCCAGCAGATTAGCAGGGTAACCCGCGGTTCGCGGCGCTGCCAAAGTCTCGGCCAAGAGGAGGGGAGGGAGAGGGGAAAGAGGGGGGATCGGGGCGAGAGGGGGGGCGGCGGCGAAGAAGGAGGCGAGGGAGCGAGGAGCCAGGCGAGAGGGAGACGTTTCCGACACACACACGACCCAGCTCGGCCCGGGGACTTCGTCGTCCAAGGGCTGCAGAGGATCGGCTACTTCTGGGGTTGGTGTGTACTTCCCGCCCCCCCCCGCCTCCTCGCTGCTGTACTTGGATGCAATCAGGAGAGAAAGTTTTCCTCCCGCTGGAAGTCGCGATAAGGCGAGACCGATTGCAAAAAGCGAGGGTGGGTGTGAGCCGCCTGGGCCCTCCGTCTCCCTCTCGCCTCTTCCTCACCCTTCCTTTCCCCTCCCCTTAGGGGGAGAAAAAACTACTTTGGTGCTCCGGCGGGGTTGGGGAGGACGGGCGTGGAAGACGATGGGTTGATTTTTTTAGAGCCGAAGCGAAAGCGCGCTGCGCCAGAGCCCCGCGAAAGAAACAGTTGCACGCGCACAAAAGGTGGTGGTGGGAATGAACGGCGGTTCGGGGGATCCGGAGGGGGGGGTTGAATGGAGGAGGCACTTTGGGATCTTGGGATGGAAGGGAGGGGGGTGAATGGCGATCAGGCAAGCTCCCCCTCCCTCCCCCCTCCCCAGCCTGCTGGACCCAAAGCAGAGGTTCCCAAAGCCTTGCCTTTGGAAGCGTTCTGCTCCCTTTCATTGTGACGTTTACAAAGTGGGGCTTGCAGTTGTTTTGTTTTACACTCCTGCATGCGGGTTTTGGGGGGAGCGGTGTCTTTTTGCAGCCCCAAAGCTACATAACCTACCGGTCTCACCGCCCGCGATTTTTCTGTTTTTGTGCCTCTTTAGTTACAAAAGAATGACATAATGTTAATTATGATGAAGATAATAAGACGGGTACGAAAATCTGCCTTCCTGAGCTGGCCAGATAAGATGTTTGCGTCATATATTGTTCATCACAGCTTCTGTGCTAGTGATTTGGGGATGTTGTGGTGGGGGGACCGACCAGATCTTGATTGTTCGGGCACTTTATACTTGTAACGATCTGATCCTTTTCCTCTGCCGACATCGCCTCCCCTCCCTGTTGGAACACAGCAGTCACAAATCGCCTTCGGCACCTTTTGAAATGGAAAATTGAAGTGCTGTGTTTCAGGAACGAAATGGCCGAGCGTTTTGGAAAGGTGTTGCCTTCTGCTCAGATAAACAGGGAAACATCAATGAGTAATCGGCTCCTTAGCAACTCCTCTGGACAGAGGATTTCAGTGTTTCATGCAGATATTATTCCTGGAGCCAGGCATTTTTGGTGACAAACAAAATGCTTACCTCTCACCCCTTAACCTGTAACTCTGAAGTTTTCCGATTTTTTTGACCATCTCTTTTGTATGAAGCATTCTTATTCCCTCCCCCTCGCTTCACACAGATGCAGCATGCAGTTACACCAAGATGCTTTTATATGGTGTGTCTTAATCAAATCAATATATACCTTTTCAAAGGATTTCTCTCTTCTGTAGTTCTTGTGCAGGGAGGCTTTTGTTGTTTCTGAGGGTTATTTAACATCTTAAAAATGCATTTAAAACTTGATATCTGCATTAAAAGTTACGGCTCTTTAATTCAGCCCAAAAGAGTGGTTTTTGTGTTTTTTGACAAAAGCTTAGACTGGCAGGTGGCATTCACTTTGCTTTCAGGAAAAGTCTGTGAGTTTGGGTTTTGCATATGGTTAAATATTTCGATTGATCCTGTTCCCTTGTGGTTTGTAATACAAAAGAATGACCACTCCAGCAGTTTTTCTAAAAAAGTAATAACTAGTTTTAAAAAATCAGCTTAGAGTGATTCTTTACAGTTAATTGCAACCAATACATATTCATAAAACTAATAAAAATACATAACTGTGTGTATTTGATCAAGCATAACGCAGGCAAAGCAAAACTACTGTTACTGTCTTTATGTAAGTGGAATGATGTCACTTACAGTTTGTTGATATTTACATAACTCTTGAGGTATCTAAGATCCATTTATTAACTTTGTTTTGTCCTTGTTTGTTGAACAGGAGCAAAGAAAGATTACTTTATATTTCTGGGGAATATGAGTATTTGGGAATACAGCTGTAGCACAACACCATAAAGAACCAATCAAAATATCCTCATTGGCATCAGCGATATGGGAATTTTAACCAACTGGAACCAAGTTTCCATGGAACTAGATCATGATTGCGTTCGTGGTGTGTTTGTATCAGTGAAAAAAGTTCTTTGAAGGGGAAATTCTAGGGTTTTATTTTTTAAGTTATTGGAAAGTACTGAAGAAATCTTGTTGTTGTATGCTTTCAAGTTGTTTCTGACATATGGTGACCCTATCACTGGGTTTCTTGGCAAGATTTGTTAGAGGGGGTTTGCCTTTACCTTCCTCTGAACCTGAAAGTGTGACTTGCCCAAGGTCACCCAGAGGATTCAAATCCTGGTCTCCGAGGTTGTAGTCTAGCACTCAAACCACTGTACTAAAACTACTCTGACCCCCGTTAATAAGCCAAACTGAGAAGACCTGCATAGTAACCAAGTGCATAAACTAGTACCAAGCACTTCAAAGTTGACAATAGCCCTGCCATTCCAGATGTACAAGGATTTATGAAAGTTCTGTTTTCTAAGTTTAGCTATGCAATTGTAGTTTCTTGCAGTACTAGAGACGCAACAATATTTTATATACCCACAAACTGGCATTCTTGATGTTTTGTTTTAAAATGTTTTCAATGAAAATAAAACTGTGAACAAAGAAAAAAATCTTAGGTGGTGGAGCTGGCCAGAATGAGTGCACTGACTTTAATTGATTGAAGTTTGCCAAACTTTTATTTTTGTGTTTAAATTTGAAAGAGCTGAATAAGTTGTCAACATCCATCCTCTTATTAATGAGAAGTATGAAACAGTGTGTTACACAGTATCTTCTGAGATAAAAGCATGTGGTATATAATATATATTAGGATCCAGACTGGGGAAACAGTAATGAATCTGAGTTTGCATATTTGTAGGAACTGAAGATGAAGATTAGTTAGCTGCTTTAGTCTTCATTTTTATCAAAAGACTTGAATAATTAAGGTGGTGCGGCAGATGGTATCCAAAGGATATAGTGAAAAATTGCACACATCACAATGTATGATGATGGCACTTCATTTAAAGAACTGTATAGTGAACATGGTTGTTAAAAATTGATTGTTTTAGAAACATCATTGAACATAACCTGAAAACAATCAAAACACTTGAATATAGGGACAGGCTGTTAAAATCTTGTAGTTTCAGGTTCTGGCTGTTTTTCAGGTTCACTTGTGTCTGAAATTGTTCATTTGCAACAAAATTCAATTCACATGACAATAGGATGCCAGTATTTATGTTATACATCTGCTTTGCCAAGTCTTTACTCCTGGATCATTTCTTGATTTTTGGAAACAAGTATGTGATAGGATATTTACACTTTGGAAGTTTAAATAACAATGCAATGCTATGAAATGCTTGTGTACCTTTAAATAAATCCTTCTGTGCCCAGTAGGGTTTACTGCAATAAATGTGTTTACATTTACAGCCTAGAGAAATCAAAACAGAACTGGCTGTTTCTCTTTTAATATTAAACTATATCTCTCAGGCTCACTCCATACACTTCTCCTCCATGCTGGCAGATTGCCCTTTCTGGTTTCTTAGATCTTGCTAGTCATTATCTTGCAGAAGTTGGGTGCTGGGAATTTCCTTTCAGCTCTGCTTCATGCAGGCCTACTAATGGTAAGGGTGAAGATTTTAATTTTTAGTCAGTGTTAATTGCTGTGTGGATATTGAGAAGAGAGTGTGAGATTGTCTTGTTGGTTGTTGTAAGCCATCTTGAAATATTTTAGGGTTATGTGGTAGAATATTAATCTACATATTTGAATAAACAAATCCGCCTGATCCATGAGGGAACTCTTTTTAATAAGCAGCTGTGCTAATACTAACCCTAAAGTCAAAGGTTAGGAAGAAAAGGCTTCAGGAACAACTTAAGTGCTTCAGATGCTGCTTGTAGTAACACAGAGTTTCCCATCCCTCCACCTGGCTCTGTGTCCCAAGGTTATAACCTTAGAGTCTAGCCCTTGAATTTATAGGATCGTGGGCTAACTCTGAAGATGTAAAAATACTTGAAAGAGTGAAAGAATTCAGATAGTGATTGGTCAAGACGGTCAAATTTTTTATCTTGGTTTGGGGCCACCAAATTGAGTGCCACAGTATTCTCTACCGCCTATTTCTGGCTCTGTGCTGGCTTATATTTAATATAGGTGGTCAAATTGTAGGCCAGCTTTTCTTCTGGTCTGCTTGCTCCTTAATGCCTTTAGTTGGGTCTCAGCCCTAGCAATGGTATTTTCTCCTTCCTCTTACGTTTTTTGTTCAGAGGGATAATCAGTGTTGTGACGAGCCAGAATCCTATATGTGTAGTGCATTCCATCTAGCAGAATTGAGAGTTTGGAAATGTTACTGCGTAGGGCACTTTTGGATACTATCCATGGAACTTAGCTGGAGAATTCTGGGAGTTGCACTCCTGAAAAGTAACTTTTCCTGGCTGTGACAGGACCATATGTCCATTAGTACTCCCTGTCCACTCTTTCCAGTCAGCTCTCTAGTCCTAATTCTAATGTACTGCAAGTGGAAAAATCAAGCATGCTGCCATGATTTTGTAGTATATCCTTCAGCTTAGCTTGGCTTTCCTTTTTTTTAAAAAAAAAATGAAAATCTTTAAAATAAAGATGACTGTGCCTGCCATTTTGTTATGAAAGAAGTTCACATGCATTAACTCAGTGGGTATTTCAGATTTTTAGCAGGTGTCTTGTTTTAATTCTAAAATAAGAATGCTGGTTAAATTTTTATTTCAGATGTAAAATCTACATCTCTCTTAAAAGAAGGATAAACAATGAATCAACAGTTTTTTGGTTGTGTTTGATGAGACTTAGTAAGTTCATTCAGGGTTAAAATGTGAGGGAAAACTACCTAGGATTGCACCGTTACAGTTTATTCATTCTTTATGATGGTCAGTGTCTCCAGATGGGCAATACACAGAATGTGAAGGGGCCATGTGGCGGATGCATGCAATATGCTTTCTATGTACATTTTTATGTGGCTGTGCATACTCTTTGGTGTTTTGCTGTATTCATGTTATATGTTTCCTGTAAAGAACAGTGGTACAGATTTGTCAGATACATCTGTCACTGTCAATGGAATTGGTCCTCAGTGTTTCAGACTCTCTATTGCAAATTGACTGCCATTCATTCATTCATTTATTTTTAAAAGATGGTTTTGTAGCTTAGCAGTCTTTGAAAGCCAGGTTTCTTTATGGTGTCCTTCTCTTTAGATTCAGTTTAACAGGATACTCTTGCTGGGTGGCTTTTTGTGAAGCTCCAGTTCCAGGATGTCAGTTAATACAAAATCACTCTGCCATGAATCACTTTTGAAAGCAAAGCTACACCCTTTGCCCTCGTGTATTTCCTAAATGGGGAAAAAAATTAAGAGGAGTTTGCAGTAATAGCACAATGGTGCTACTAGCTTTCATTTTTAACGTTGTCATTTTAGTGGAGAGAATGTGTCAACATAATGTATGTGAGCAAGTCTTGGGTTCCAGTACTAATAATCTTCTTACTGTTAAAAAGCATCAGCCTAAATGTGCTGTGTCCTAGATGAAGGCTACAGATAGCCCTCTGTTCAAGCTGAGGTTGATGAAAATGAATCTTCTGTCAGTCTAGGTGCTATATAGACAATACTTCTGTAGTTTTTGTTGTGAGAACAGCTTAATTATATTTTTAAAAATCATGGATTCTGAATGGTAGGCACTTGACTGATACAAAAAACCCCAAGATATCGCTATCACCAAATGTACATTAAACAATCTTGTCATTGCTGGTGCTAAGAGAAGTGACTTTGTAGACCTGATCCTCAAAGTACTTGGCACTGTCCAGTGTACCTATAGTGTAGTTATCACCTAGTCTGCAACTGCTTTATTATGTAGACTTCCCCCAGAAATGCCCCCATTGATCACATGAATAAACATGCATACAGTTGCACTGCAGGTGTCATTGGTAGCCATGGCTAAGCTTAGTTGAATCAAGAGAACATGAGGTTTTTTTGAACCACAGCTGTTCATTAGAAACAGGTAGCATTGGTTTTTGTAGCCTAGTTTTACATTACCTGACATGAGAAGGTAATGAAAATACTATATAGGATATTCCTAGGAAAGCTTGTTGTGAATAAAAGGTATGATTTTTTTTTTAATAGAATGATATTCTGACTACATTTGCTATCTGTATATACTGGGAATGAACAGTCTGTCTGTTGTTGTTATTTGTCATCAAGATGATTATAACTTACGGTGACTGTATTTCAGAGGCAGGAAGTGGCAAAACCACCTCTTGAGTATTCCTTGCCTAAGAAAATCCAACGAAATTCATGGGGTTGCCATAAGTGGACGGGAGACTGGAATGCATGTAAACACATGAATGAGGTACCTTCAGGATCCCTAGTCATCTACTGCCCTGTCATGTCCTGCAAACTCTGGGCTTTGACTTCCTTGATTGAACCAGTCCACCTGTCATGTAGTGTCTCTCTCTTAGCCTGTTCTGGAACTCCAGCTCTCATAGTCATGGTGGTGGAAATTGGAATCCAACCCCAGTAGAGACAGGTTGCACTGAGGGCTGCAGGTTTCCTTGGGGGTAATGAGAGAGGGAAGAAACCAAGGATCTGATTAATTTCCCTTTCCCCCCCTTGTTATCACCACACTTACCTGTGTCAGTCACTTCTGGTCCAAAAGGGAAAGGCAAAAACAAAAGATCCTTTTGTAAAGTTTCCACTGCTTTATTTCCTGGAATCCTTATTTGCTACTGATAACCAGGTGAGTGGTTGTCTACAGCTTTTGCATTGCTTTCTAACTGAGCAATTGTTAATCTGCTCTTTGTCTGCTTGTTGTTTTTTGCCCCCCCGCCTGTAATTTCTACATCAGTGGTAGTACAGTGTAGGAGTCTGCCTGTGACCCCAAATCCCTTTCTCCTTAATTCCAGTAATTTGTGAGCATGCTGTGGTTGTTTGTGGTGCTGAAAGTCATTGTGTGTGTTTGGTGAAGATTCCTGTGGAGACATAGAACTCCAAGGGAGGCACATGGAACCAACACGAAATTCTTTCATTGGTTCTAAGCCTTTACACTCTTTCTTTCTTTCTTTCTTTCTTTCTTTCTTTCTTTCTTTCTTTCTTTTTAAGCATAGGCCCTTAAAAAACCTACATCTGTAGTTTGGTATTTTGTAGTACATGTTTGGGGCATCTTTTCTTTTGGAAATACACAACACCTTAGTTACACCAATATATATTGTACATCTGTGGTGCTGTCAAACAATCAATTGCTGTTTATTTGCAGCAGTGTGTGTGCCAATTATTATTTAAGTAGCCCCCTGAAGCACGGTGTGATAAGGGAAGAAGGGGAGTGGAGAACAAATCTTTATGAGTAGTTGTTCTCTAATGAGACTTGTAGAAATGGGCACTGACTCACTGGTACTAAATAAAAGATGTCAGATCCTGCTTTTTGCTATACTCTTCTATTGAATGCCTCTGGAAGAGAACAAAGATACCTGATTTTGTCTGTCATAAGTTCATTACCTCTTCCTCCTTCCATGCCATCTTCCCTGCTAAAAACAGTCCAATATTTAGATCCACAGCAAACTCATCTTGCTTGGTTGATGCACAACCAAGGCCTACCACTCCCTTGCCCCTGGTTTATTTTGTGCTAAAATATTATCTCCTCTTTCTGTCAAGAAATACCAAGGCTGTTATCTCTACCTTCTTGTCTTATGCTTTCTTCAAACCGTTCCTCTATTTCCCTGTCTGTCTTCACAAGTTAACTGCTCTATTGTTCTCATGTAACCCCTCCACATGCTCTTTGGCCCTGTTGTCTCCCAGTTTCCATGAACTGCCTTCAGATCATTGGAGGAAGGGCAGCACATAAATAGATAGAGTATCAATTATAAAGAGTGTGTAAATAGATGCTTCTGAAACAGGAATGTTGGGAAATGATTTGTTTTCATTTATTCAAGGTGAGAACTGCAACTAGTACGCATGTGTACGTTTTGCAATTGCTGTATGTTGTGCTCAGACATTCATCTCCAAGTACAAGCAGACTCTGAGAAGTTGTTCTAAACATGGTCTTTGCACATCTCCATTTTCTGATTATTCTGAACCACTGGTTTGTGGGGAATGTTTGAATATGACATACCCAGCTAGAAGAGATCTCACATATGCCTGGGGAAAGGACACTTCTTCAAATTCAGTCTTGTTACTGTAATAAATTATCTTGTGCAACCCGTAATGCTGATAGGATTCACTCAGTCAATACTTCAGACTTCTTGTTAGGATTGTTGTACCAGTTAGTGGCCTCTCCTTTCTTCAGTGATTTCTAGGTAGTCTTGAAACAGCTTTCTAAGATTAGGCAGAGAGAGCAGAACTGCAGTATCTTGGCAAACATGCTTGCAAAACCACTTTTGCTGAGGAAACATGAATGTGTGGATAGAAAGAGTGTTTAATTTCTCTTGTACATGCAGATTCCAACATCTTTTGCCCAAGTTCTTTTGTTTGCTGAGCATTATGCCTGGATTTGACATCTAACTTAGAGAAAAAGATTGAAAGCAACCATAAAGACTCAAGAACTGAATCTACAAGTCCTGTAAAAGTGAAGGACTTCAAGATGCTTTTGATGAAAGGTGCAATTCTAAATGCTCTTTATAGATGCACCTGTATTCAGGGACATATAGATGGTGCTTCTGATTCTCTCCCCTCTCTGTTTAATAACACCACCTTCTCACACTTTGCTGGAGAGGCAGGTTGTGACTGTAACAATGACTTGTCTTGATTATAGTGATGCTACAAAAAAGTTTGTCGTAAAATATTTGTTGATCTTAAGTACCGTATTGTTCTGTACCACTACTTGCCTCAGTTCAAATAACTATTCTGGGCACTGATGACAACATAGCTTTTGCCTTGAGAATATTGATGTTTGCTTACATTCTCCCACCCCTTTTTTTCCCCAAGTAATGGGACATTAGTTGTCTGGTTGCATGTATAGGTCATCTGAGTCTAGTCACTAATCAACTAGTTACAATTCATTTTAGTGCATGATAGACACAAAAATTTTGGGTTGTTCACACATGTGAACCAGTGGGGTGATTTGTAAGATTGCCACATGTTAACTTCTCTGCATTTCTGTTTGCTCAAGTTTTGATCCCTTAGCAGTCAGAGCAGTTTGTTCTCTAAAGAATCAACGTCTGTACATTCCACTGTGGACACATACTGCTAAAGAAAATAGTAGAGATCACGCTCTGTATTTTGGATAGCATGCCCGTCAAGTATAAAGTGTCAAAGCAAAGCTTACTTGGAATTATTTGAAAAGGTGATAGAAAAAGAATGGAGCAAATTATAGGAAATCTGGCAGTTGTGTGAATAAATTCAGTGCTGTGTAATTTAAACTTTAAAATAAGCAGTGTTTTTGAGTTGTCATCTGGTTTGGAAAGTCTCTAGCGCCAAGGGTAATCTTGTGAAAACACTACACATGATTGAAAACACAAGTTTAAAATTGAGGTCACTTAACTATAATAGAATGCTGTTCTGCCATAACAAAATCCTAAAGTGTGTTGGCGCATACATCTGTGCCCATATTGTGTTTTGAACCAAGCTTGTTTGAAACTCAGTTTACAGAAATGTATTATGTTTGTAGTTAAATTCAAATTGGAATTCTGCAATTGCTGGAATTTGAATTTTATTCTAAGGATTCAAGCAGGCTTGTTGAAATCAGCAGTGCTTTTTTCAAACCTGTTATATGTTCTGCTGGGAAGTTATTATAGTTGCCTTTAGTGTTACAGTGTGTTACAGTACTTTTTCAGATTGTGTATTGGAGAGCTAGTACAATTAGTGGTTAGGAGACTATGGTAGATGTCAGAATATTCCTGGGTGGCATCTCCCCTTGGTCTTAAACTCATTCAGCAGCCTGTGTTAAATACTATTACTGTTGGCCCCATATCTGTGGGTTCTGCATTTACTGATTTGACCAGCAATGGCTCAAAAATATTTAGAAAAAGAAAATCCAAGAAGCAAACCTTGATTTTGCCACGTGCCAAGCACTGTGCTGATGTGTAAGCCATACCCTGCTGTAATTGTTTGAATTGTTTGCCATTTTTTGTAAGGGATGCCAATTTACTACACTATTGTAGATAGTGGGACTTGAGTATCCATGGATTTTTGTATCTTGGAACCAAACCCCAGAGGATCCTGAGAGCCCACTATAATACAGTTTGAATTAATTTAACGTTCATAAACTTTACTCTTCCCTCTATTCCCTGTTTTGACACTCTTCAATCTGTGTACATATATTTAAATATGACAGCAGGAAGCATTCCAATGTCATATTTTAAGCTTCCAGGGATGGCCACTCCCTGTCCAATTATAGAATATAATCATTTGGCCCAAAAACTTATTTACTGTTTTGTGACTTTACTCTGTAATTGAATTTTGTTTACTCACAAGAACAAAGTCTTTATAGGTCCTCTAGGGCAGACTAGAAGACCCATAATGCATTGTGACTGCAAGCAGAAACCCTATGAAGCAGTGCCGTAGGTGTAAATTATCTTGTGAATAATCACTTCCTGGTTGTTTGTACAGGGATCCTTCCCTTTATCTGTGGTCTTGCTTCCCATGGTTTCAGATACCTTCTGTCAACCTCCTCTCTTACAGACTCACCTCCCCCTTCCTTTGCCTCATTCCACCCCCAGCCTCTGGGCAGTGGCACCCATGTGGCCAGCTCAGAGTCCTGCCAGCCACACCTTGCTTGTTCCCCACTTTAACTGCCCCTCTATCAATGCTGCCACAAGATATGGCTCTGGGGTCACCAGAAGTAGCTCTTTAATGTTGCAGGGACCACAAGAGGCTTCATACAGTTTGGTAATATGAAGTCTCTCTCTGGTCCTTGTGAAGCTAGAGGGCTACTTCCACTGAGGGTACAGGCTTTGATACTATCTGTAGTTTCAGTACCCATGGGGGGATTGGAATGTATCCCCCATGAATAAGGGGGAGAAGTGCTGTATCGAGCAAAGATTGTCTTTAGAGAGGCAGGCATGAAAGCTCTTGTAACTGGGAAAAATGTGGCATAAATTTGCACTCTTGTTTTGGAAGTAAAAGAATTAATCTAGGACAGCTTTAGGTTCATGTACCCTTCCCTTGAATCCTCCTCTAGCATGACTAGGAATAGGAATTTGGAAGATTTTGTCTTGCTTCTCACTAATTGCAATTTACTGTTACCTGGACAGAGTGTCCATACTCTGTGGTATGATGAATTAAGACAACTTCAAATCTTGGTTCAAATTAACTACATTTTACTGAAAATGTGGTGGAGCTGGTAAATTTAGATGAGAAAGGAATGAATAAAGGAAGAAACAGTGAGCAGGTTGTACAAAGAGTAGTATTATTTTATTATTATTATTTATTATTTATTTGTATCCCGCCTCTCCATATGGATCGAGGCGGCGAACAACTTACAAATAGCATGCATTTCGAAACATTTCTATACATGCCCCCAACAAGCTGGGTACTCATTTTACCGACCTGCGAAAGGATGGAAGGCTGAGTCAACTTTGGAGCTGGGCAGGATCGAACTCACAACCTTGTGGCTTGCAGTACTGGCATTTAACCACTGCACCACCAGGGCTCCAAGTATATATAGTATATAGTATATAGAGGGGAAGTAGATAGAACCTATGGCTTGCCTATCTGACAGTGCAGGTGCTGGTTGCCATATTCTTTTGCTAGTTGTCAGTGTCTTCTGGCCATTTGAAATGTTAGTAGCCCATTTATAAACAATTAGGAAGGAACTGGCAATATAACCTTTGAATATTTCTTACCTATGAAAACCTGTAAAATTCATGGAGACGCCAAAACTTGACAGGCAGTTTGAAGACACATGCACACAGACAGGGCGTAAATACCCTGCAGGCACCAGATCCTATCTGCTCTTGGAAGCTAAGATGGGTCAGCTCTGGTTAGTATTTGGATGTGAGACGGAGGAGAGACCACCAAGGAATCTCAGGTGCTGTAGGCTATATTTCAGAGCAGGGCAGTGACTGACCACCTCTGAGTATTCTTTGCCTAAGAAAACCCTGTGAAATTCAAGCAATCATCATAAGTTGATAGGTGATTTGAAGGCATGATGTTACTTCAATTTGGGAGAGATTTAATTTAAATTCAGTGTGTGTTAAATTCAGGATGATTTGGAAAACAGCTGAATGACATATTGGATTGGTGAAAATCTGCTTTTGTATAGATTTCTTAGTAGAGATAAACCACAAAATAGAACAGAATACATGAACTATGATATTCCCAGAAGCAGTATTGTCACTTGTATGCAGTGTAATTGTTTTTTGTATACTTGCCAATTAAGCAGTTATGCTTTTGACAGGGGAAAAATTACCTCTTCAAGAAATTGAAGAGGAGCCTTGCAGAACACTAAATCAAATAAACTGTACATATGCTAAAATGTGTTGTGCATGTAGTTACAATTTCAAAAATTAGCTCTGCACTAGCATATATTTGGCAATACTTCTATTGAGAGAGTACCCTCTATGCATCTTGAAGGCTTTTAATGGGGGTGTTGGTGACTATTACTCATCTTGTTGTCTTGTAAAAGGAATATTAATCCCTGGAATTTCTTCAGTGCAATGAATGAGCAATGATCAACTGTGCTATTCCCACTTCTCTATTGCTTCTTAATAATCTGTCAGCGTTTCAGATGACACAGTTTGGCCTGTCTACTTGAATACTGAAAATCAAGAGTTGGGGAATAAAGTTTTCCCTCCTAAATTCAGATTTTTTTTGGTTGTTTTTTTAAAGGCAAACTAGCTAAATTTGTTCCTTTTGTTCACATTAATGGAGATGACCGGGTTGATCATTGTGTCTTAGAATGACACAGTACTGTTTCGCACTTGAAACCTGGTTACAGTCTTGAATTTTGAAAACTGTTGAAGCTGGGACTGAATAATTTTTGTCTCTTGGAAAGAAGGAGTACAGGCTTTATCATTGTGACCAATGAGCTAATCCTTAATGAGTGATTAACTAATAGTGCTGATGACAAATAAAACTCAGGAGTTCACTCTGTGTAAGCCATATTCCTTGCTCTGCCCATTTTGTGTTAAACCCAAAAAAAGGAACTTAAAGGTTTTCTGGTCTGCTACCAAAAAAAGCAGTTGAAAATGATAAATGATGTGATGCTTAAGAGAAACTGATATTTTCCTTCAAAAGATGTGAAGGAGCTGTGTCAAGGTTTTGTGATCTGTAAATCTTCTTTATTTTAGTAATACCAGACAAACAACAGTTAGTAGTTCTGTTTGTCTTGAGAGATCTACTGGTACAGGTTTGTGCGTTAAAGAAACGTCATTAATTAGGTACCTGGTTGCTTGTCAGCAGTGATGTCCAAAAATGATATTGTGTCAATGAGCAGGGAATGACTCTGGTGCAGGGTGCAGAATCTCAGGCGTTGGGGTTGAACCTATGATCTCAGTCTCACCCTGTGGGCTTCACTAGGTGGCACATTCCTTTGCCTATGAGACGTGGTGTTCTTCCAATTTTGGGATAGGTTTTTCCCATTTGGAAAGATCAAAATAGCTATCCTAAAGCTTTGATGACTTTTGCTGTGATGAATGGTATAGTTGAATGAGGATTACACTGCAGTATAAAATAGCTGCTAATAAATAACTGCAGATATTTGGCCATTTCAGATTAAATATATCATGAGTCAATCGGAACAGACAGCTTTTTTTGTTCTGCTTCAGATCTATAATCATTGTGCCGTTTCCACTGATATAGTCCTTTCCCCTCCAGTTGGCAGATTGTAATGTTGCCGTGTTTTCTAGTATTGCTGAGATGCTGTGGGTGCAAAGAATAAGAGTACATCTAATTTATTATTGTTTCCATCATCCTTTACAAGCTGGTTCCTAAATAGTTGGTGCAGGAGTATAAGAGTTGGATTTATTTTTTTTACAGCTCTATAGTATGGCATATTGTGTAAAAGTTCCATTCTTGTCTTTCCTGTCAGATGTGTTGGCCACAACAGCAACTTGATTGTACCACCCTTAAGCCATCATTTGTCGCTGTGTTTCAGAGGTTTTGTAATTCTTGGAGTTTATATATTTTAGTGCTTTTAGTATCATAATTGCTGCATTTTGGTGCTTTGCCAAAGAGTGGGACATATTGCTCCTTTTGATTTTGGTGCCTGTTTATTTGGTGGTCTTCTAGTATGATTCTTTTGCTCTGCTGTTCAGTAGCATAGTCGATATGTTCTATGTAAATTGATTACTGCAGGTTTTTTCTCAGGTCCGCATGTTTGATTGTTCAGGAAGCTGGTTGTTGCGCTGCTTCTCCTGTAGTTTTTGTTTGTATTCCGCACTTCATGCTTTTTGCATTGTGCCCATCTTACTGTATTTTGCTCTTGCCACTTTACAAGCTATGAGGTAATATAGCCAGGAACATCAATATCTTTGTTTGGTTTCATTTATCTGTGGCATTTACCTTGTTCAGCCCAGACCTCAGTAAAAGGCAATTACTTGTATTCTCCAGTATGACACTAAGCTTTTCACCTTTATTTTGCTTCAGTGTGATATACCGAGTAAGACTACCGGTTTATATGTATTGCAGTGCCTCTGCAACACTTTAGAGTTGAGGCAGGAAGACAAGCAAATGAAATGAATGTGATGATAATGAATGCCAGAGAAAAGAAATAAGCCATGTATTTCATGAAAAGGGTAAAACTTGCACTGGCATCAGCCACCCTGCATCAGTGTATTTTGCAGAACATTTCCTGGCCATCAGCTCCAATTAATAACAGATTCAGTTCTGGCTCCATTTTGCAGCTGGTTGCTAGCAGCAAGTTTGTGGGAGTCACTGTGGTATAGCCATTTAGTATCATGGATTCAATGGGCCTGATTCTTTGTTGCCCTAAGCTGTGTGCAGTCTCTATACTATGCAAGCATACCCATACAATGAATACAGTGTGCTTAGAAAATGATATTGCTGGATGGTATGATTTGAATTGCTAGGAGATCTCAGATGCTTTGTGCTTTGGGCTTTAAACTGTCTGTGGTAGAAACTAGGATTTTAAAAAACCTTTCTGGTTATTTCAGTAAGATACAGCAAAGAGTATAGAGTTTGCTGCACAAATTTATAGTGTTTATATCCTGATGCTGCATTCTAGTGTGTGTAGTATTCTTATGTCAGAATTGAATACTTACAACCTGAAGTGAAACTTACAGAACATTGACTATTGCATGTTGGATTCTTGATAGCGAGAATGGATGTAATATAGCAGGAAGAAGAGAGAACTAGGGCAAAGATGAGCCACAAATCCACTGTTGCACAGTTTTTTGAGCCCCCCTGTCACTTTGGGAAGGGAAAAAGACAATCAGCCCCACATACTTTCAGGGCTCTCTTGTACAAGAAGGTGCTTTGATATTCTCCAGCACTGTAAAGGTTGCCACAGTGACAAATTTTGTGGTTGCCAAATGCTGGAAATGGCTGCAGTACTAAGGAATTCAGTGACAATAAAGGCTTCCAGTGAGTTTCACAACATTGTCCACCCTGGAACTAAGCTCAGAGATTTAAGACTGAATCTTAAAGAAGAGAACTGTCTCCTAGATGGTCAAATCCCTCATGAAATACTGAGAAACACTGCTTATGTTCATTTTAAATTTAGTGCTTCAGTCAGGTTAATGATTTCTGGATTTTGTTTGTTCTTACTGTGAATTTAAAATAGACTAAGAATTGATCTCATAAAGCATGAATTATAATTATGGAAGTTATAGATCTTGTTTGGAGTAGGTGGTAAGTGGGATATGAGTAGTAACTATCTCATTGTGTGGTAAGTCTGGAAAAATCCTAGTGTTATGCCACAGAATTGGTACTAGTTGTTTTCTGCCCTTTGTCAATGCTGTCAGCTCATTTTTCATCAAAGTCATTGAAATTAAAATTTTAGACTAAGTCTGTTGAGTTACCTTGCTTAGGTAACAGAAGAGATAATTTAATATTGTTCTTTTGACTTGTGTTGTTACCGGTTTGGTTTTTTTCTCCTCTTATTTAAACTCTTTAGTACATTTTCATTGTATCTCATCAGCAACTTCTACTATGGAAACAAATAAGCAAGGGTGTTGGTTATTTTAGTAGTTCAAAATGATTATTATCACAATGAAGTAATTACTTCTGGGTACTTGATTTGATTTGTTATCTGGAATCTTACTCCAAAAGCGGAGCTGAAAATTAATGTGTTAGGTGATTACTATAGGTTGCACAAAGTTTTATTTATGGATTTTTACTTACACTACATGTTTTAAACAGTTCCCTCAGTGACTTGCATAGCAGTACGATTTATGTTCTTCCAAATAAGGTAAGTTAATAAACAATTCCAGTGTTTTATGCTGAACAAAGAGAAAATATAAGAGACTAAGCCTGTTTTAGACCATAAACAAATAAGATAACACATCAGTTCATTCTTTGGACTGGGAAAAGAATATGGTCCGTAGTGATCATCTGTCTTCCTAAGTAATGTGAGGATTGAGTAAGGATCTGCTGGGCCTGAAAACAAATCCAGAAGAAGGTGAAAGCAGTTTGTTTAAGCAGGTGGAAGTACAGATTCTCAAGAATATCCTTGGTCTGTATGTTTGGTTATATTTCCAAGAGTATCCTGTTCACTTTTTCCCCCATCCCTCACCCCTAACCCAGCTTAAATTCTCATACTGCCATAGAAATTTGACAGCCAACAGTATTGTACAGCTATGAACTTCTGCCTGACTGGGGCTAGAAATTTGGCAAGTTTCCCTTCAGCACGGGTATGAGAGTGGGGGGCTTGAACTTGACTTTGCATCTTCTCAGTCTGGTTTCTCCAGGTTTGTTTAAACTGCAAGAGGGGAAAGCACCTTCTCTTTTAAAGGATAAAGAGGAGCACTGTGAAAACAGAGCATGCAAGCCTTCCAGAGTACCTCACGCTTCACCATTGAAAGGACCATGAGTTAAGTCAGCTACTAATCAAATATAGATACATCATAGGACCTATTCACACATTAATTGCTAAAAGGAGGCTCATGTCTTCTTTTTTTCAGAGCAGTGCACTACAGATGGATAACATCTGCACTGTGGTGTAACTGTATGTGTACCCTTCAATGTAAAAATTAAATCTGTCATGGTCTCTTCAGGTTGTCACTATTCTGTTTGTAATCCTTAACCTGTGTACACAGACACTGACGGTGGAAAAATAGGCAGTTTAGAGAAACCAAGTTAGGTAGTTTAGACATTCCTTCTGAGTTGTTGAGATAAACGTGTGATCAGAACGAAGGAACGTTGAAGTTGGAGGAGTCTTTTTCAGTTCTAATTCACTGGAGGTTAGGGCCATACTTTTAAGTGGCTCCCTTGCACTAGGGTATATTTCCTAGTACTGCATTACTTTAAAAACGCAGCTAGCAGCCATGCCTTTTTTTTTAACTCAAAAAAGGTAACTACAACGTGCCAGACATAGATTGGTACCATAACATAGTTACTGGGGTTCTTTAACTTTTTAATCAGGCTTACATATAAATTACTCCTCTCCCTGATTTGCCATGAGTTTTGGAATTTTCATTGCTCAGAGAAGGGTCACCTTACAGACCTTCAGCTTTCCATCTGAAACTATGGTAGGGGCTAGAGCACAGTCTAAAGAAACTGTTTTTGGATGGCAATTCCCAGAATAATTGTGCCAGCATGCCAGCACAATTTGTCATGCAAGCTCCAGACAAGTCAGTGACTTTGGATCAAAGGTGGTGGAGCGGTAGAAGGAAGAGCATGTTCACCTGCCACCCGTCAGCCCCAAGCTCTTCAGTAGCCCTGCACAAGAGGACTAGAGACAAGGGCAGGAGAACTGTAAGAAAGTTTGAATGTTGTGTTTTGACTTCATAAGATTCCTTTTACCCACTGGATCAGGAAAAATGAGTGAGGTGATTTGGAGTTCTGCCTAGTTATTTCTGCCATTAATTCTTTGTGGAGTATAGCATGTATGACTGGTGGTTTAGATAAACATGTTCTTCATGTAAGGTTACACATGCAAGAAGTTCACCCTAGTATTTCCAGGTAATTGAGATTATTAAGTGGTGGGGTTTCTGCTGTACATCTCTGTGAGCCAAGCAGTTGGACTTGGACTATTTTGTTTAGAGAAGAGTGTGTAGACATTGTCTAAACAGCTGTGGTTAGTACTTGGATGGAAGACCGTCAGTGAATGCTAAGTGCTGTAGGCTATATTTCAGAGAAAGGAACTGGCAAAACCACCTCTGAGTATTCTTTGCCTAAGAAAGCTTTATGAAATTCATGAGGTTGCGGTAAGTCTACCTGCAGTTTGAAGACACATGCACGCACACACACAGAATTCTTAGGCAAAATGTTCTAGAGCCTTGGTAGAGTACAGATCCCAGGATCCCATAGGATACAACCATGGCAGCTAGAGTGGAATTGTAGTGCTATGTGCAATGTGAAAGCCCCCCTCCCCAGTTTCTCTTTGATTCACCTCCCTCTCCAGTTTCTCTTTGATTCACAATAACAATTAAAGTGGAAGGCAATACAACTTGACAGAAGCTAGTATAGTACAAGGTATAAATAAGATAAGCTAATCACAACCTCTTAAGTTCCAAAAAGGGAAAAGAAGAAAAAAACTGCACAAAGGAATCCAGTTTCTTGCATTTGTGCATGCAAACAACTTGTCAGTCCCAACTTCTGATCCTAATCTGACTATTGATGTTCTCTTTCAAACAACAATGCATTGGTGTTATCAGCAAGCCAAATAAAGCATCCAGAATGAAAGCAAAAGCAAAAGCTATCAAGTGTGTTACAGAGATTTCAAATAACTTTTTCTTGGTGTGGTCAAGTATGAGAGATGTTTTCTCACCCATCTTCCTTAAAATTGGCAGTTGATACTTGCACTGAGTGTGTTTGCAAGAGACAAACACACAGAGAATAAAAACAGAAGAGTGAGTGGCAACAGTGTACCTATGGGAAGTAGAAGGCATTGTCCTCAAAATAAGAATTCAGTCACAAATGATGTTTTCCTGCAGTCTCCAAATTTCTAGCATTACAGAGTGAGACTGAAAATCATTCACATCTAGAACACTTAACATTTATTATGGTTGCATCTTTGATAACTTTACCTACTCACCCTTTTTTTGGATGTCTAAATGCCAGTTACTGCAATGCTACAGATGTGGGGGCTGAAGAAAAATTATTTTGAGGGGGTGGTATCCTCATTTTGTCCCCCGTCCTACATCTATACACCAGTTGGTAGGGCTATGACACTGTTGAAAAGCCAGAATATGCATTGCATTGTTTCCTTTGGTTTGATATGTTTGGAACTTAAAGACTGTTTTGCAGGAATGGAACCCATTTGAATTCTTACATGTTGGGTAGTCCTTTGTGTATCCCCATGTTGTACTTTGGTAACATGAATCTTGAAAAGGCAAGGCAGTTTGCTGCTTATTGAGCCTAAAGCTTATGTACAGTGGAACCCCACCAACCCTCAGTTTTACTTCTGCTGAAAGTTAACTTAGCTTTTCTGGTTTATCATTCTAACAGTATTAGTAATACAAAAACTAGGGGAGAATAGGTCAGTGACAGATTCAGAGAAGAACTCAGTTGCTTATTGGAATACAGTTTAGAGGATAGCCATAGTGGAGTTCTTAAGTGAAGAAGAATAAGGAAGAGAAGCTAGCAGGACACATAAGTTATAGTTTATGCATGGTGGCTGTTTATTTGATTACGCAAAGGCAAGGGTTTTGAACTTGCATTTTTAAAAATATGTCTGAATGGAGAGGGTGTGCTTGTTTGTGTGGCTGGGTGGTTAGGGGTTAGATCTTTGTTTTTATCTTATTTTTTCCCCTGAAGTTATGAGTGTGTCTCCCAAAGAGAAATCTGCATGTAGGGAAAATGAAGTGTTTATGTGTAAGGACAGGGGATGCCTCACAGGTTATGCAGTTCCTGCAAGTAAGTCACTTTGATGTAGGAAATAGCATGTGCACCAGCAGTAGTTAGTTACATGTGAGATTTTGCATATATGTGTATGCATGTGAGATTGTGACTGGTTTTATTTAACTCAGTTTTTTATTGTTCTGCAGCCGAATGGACAAGTGCCAATTTGTTTTGGTTAACTCAAAATATTTTATACCTTCACAGTGTTGGGTATCTTGTGTACATCAAGTGGTAACAACACTAATTGAATCCATTCCCATTCTGCATTGTAACATAAAATGTGGAAAAGTCAAAATTGGGGCGAATATTTCTGCATGATGTTGTAAGAACATTCTGTAACTAATGCTAACATTCCAAAAATGGAATTCCAAGGAAACCCTGTGAAAGCGGCTCTTCAGAATTTTCCTCAAGGCTTCCAAAATAGAGGCCTTGACCTCTTGGTAATGGCCTCATGAGTGGGTCCTCAGAATGCAAGCAAGGTGGTATAGGTAAATGCTGAATGTACATTAAGTGTAGGCATCTTTGGTGGGGTCAAAGGTAATTTTGTTCCTGTGGAACTTTCCACAGGCTGCATCTAATTCTACCAAAATGCCACTGAAATTCAGGGAGAAGGCTGGGGAAACCCTTAGAACAGTCAGGATGTGCTTGCTTCAGAGGAACATTCCTTGCTTGTACCTGCATTTCAGTGTCATTGTTTTTCAGGGAGCCCAAAATTTCTTGGGATGGTCCCAATATTGCCACCAGCTTGTATTATTTAAAGGTCTAAAATGTAAATATAAGTCTTAATTGTTCTAAAAATAGAGGAAAAATAAGAAAAACAAAATGAATTAAAATAAATACGACTCTTAAGTATGGTTGATATGTTTTAAATTTTAAAATTGGAGCAAAAAGGTGAAATTTGTGAGAGTCTCCTCCCCCCTTTTTTTTTAAAAAAAACGGTCTTGGTACAAGACAACTTAGAAGAATAGTCCACAGAGCAGTAAGTATAAGGCTGTAGTCCTGTCCCCACTTAACTAGAAATAAGCCCCAATGAATTTATTGGATCTTAGTTCCAAGAGGCTGTGTATAGAGTTTTCCTTTTAGCAGTATAAAGGTTGAAAAGCAATGTTTAAAACCAAATGAACATTTTACTTTTTTCTTGTAAAAGTATTGTGAGGTGTAACAAAAAAGCTGCGATATCAATGACATTTTCTCTCTGCAAATCTACACTTGTATTATGTATTGATAGTTGTAGTTTTTTTCAGATTGAGAGATTGTTCTGTTTACACTTCACTACACTTTGAGTTGTTCTGTAAAGTAACACAGTTTTCAAATTCTTTGTAGTGTAAGATCCTTATAACGTGGCTGGCTTTAAGGCAGATAGTTTGGTATTGAGCTGTTGAAGTCAATTTGTTCTAGAATGATTATTGTTGGATACAAATGGTCCTTTTCAAAGAGTGACCACAGATGTATGTCTGAGTTAAAAACAACAACAGTACATTGCCTAATGGAACTCTAGAGCTCAAAGGCTTTTTTAAAGAAGCAATTCTTTTGAAGAGTTTGCTGTACTGGCTTTTCTTCTAAAAATATAAAATGGATTGCCATTCTTGGAACTATGTGGTTATTATTTCTTTAAACTATCTTAACAGCAACAACAGCTATTATTGTTATTTTAAACTTTAGTTATGCTCCACCTCTCCCTCAAACCAACTCAAGGTAGCTCAGAAATTAAATTAAAACATACAAATAGGAAATAGAAGTAAACATTTAATGATATTAAAAACAATTCAAAATATAGTTAAAATGAAGAAAAGCAATTTAAAAATAGTATAGTAATATTAAGTTTTGCACAAGTAGGGTTTAATTGTTGTTTCATATGCATTACTTGCTAGAGAGACATTTCTTGCTTATGACAATATGTTATTCTCTAAAACAGTGGTCAGTGAGTAGCACTTGGATATCAGCTTTTTAAAAGTAAGCATTCTAAGTTCTGTGCCCTATATTGTTCAAGGAAAGTTAAATTTGTTTCAGATTTGGAGGGGATGTAAATGGAGCAGTTTGGGATAGTAATCACACTTTTTAATGTTTCTTTTGCTTTGATTTTAAAAGTTTCTCATTGACAGGTTACCAGTTACATGTCCCATTGTTGCTTCTTCCTTTGGATATGAGAGCTGAGAGTCTTTCTTTCTTTCTGGAACATGTGATTAGAATGCTGACACATGGGGGCTGTTTGAAAGACAACATGAGTGGGGCTCCCTTATCTTTAGCACATGTTATCCTTCAATTTTAATACAAAGTAGGTGAAACTTATTCCCACCATTGTTTAGAGCAGTGCTTTCTCTCCAGTTGTGGCCTTTACTCTTGCTGTTTTCCTATTTCTTACCATGGCTCCTTGTTTCTGTTTAATGTGTTCTTGTATCCTCCAGCATTCATAGGTGAAAATGAAGTCATAGTCACAACACCCCAGTTCTAGTGCCAGGGAGCACTATCTGAGAACCTCATTCTGCTCCCATGACATCTTGCTGGAGACGATATTGTGTCGTCTGTATCCTTTATACGTTTACTTTTCTCCAGTTGAAAAGCTAAGTGTGGGTTTTTTAAAAATGGATGTAAGCAATAATGCTGGTGTAAAAATGGCATATTCATCTGTATGTGGTCAACTGCTCAGTGTATACCTCAGCAGCTGTGCAATATGTGAAATGTCAGAGTGAAAACTGCATGGTACCTTATGGTTCACGTGAGGGTATTTTTTGTGCATGTGCATTGTGGAGAAGATGTTCCCCTGAGATCTTTTAAGCCATACAGAACATGAAGGAGGGAGCTAGATCCTGGAAAGCAAATCTCAAAATTGGGACAGGTACAAGAAAACATTGATTCTCCCTGGTAGACAAGGAGGTGTACTTGGAGTGTATGTTTATTTGACTGCAGCTGTCATATTCATTGGGCAAGTGAATGTGAGTAGAACTTCTTTTTGGACTTCCCCACTTGCTCTGAGGAAGTTGGACATAGGACAATCCAGCAGATTTTGGGATATAAGGTAGGGCCTGTGTTTACTGCCTCACCTTTCTCCTGGTTTTAGCCCTCATGAATTCATTCAAATTGCTTGAACAGCTTTGGAGAAGGGTATCATTTGTGCATTGATGTCACCACATTCCAGATTTCCAGAATGACCTTTCAAAGTAGTTTCAGATAGCTGTTAACATGACAGTTTCAGAATCACTCTTGTAGATAATAGCAGTGTTAGGTGGTATCCATTTGTGTGTGTGCCCTCTGTAGTGGCTCAGAGTCTGCTGTTAATTCTCCTGTTAGTAATCTTTGGAGATGATTAACATTTAACAGTTTGTAGAATAGAAGTTTATCTTTTTCTATCTTTCCATAGGGCACTATACAACACCTTTTAATTAGCTGGGAATTAACCCTTTTCACAAATGCCAGTGAGTAATTATACAGTACAAACAGATTTTACATTGGAATAATAGTTAATCTCTTTCACTTTGTTATAGACTCAGTAGCAGGAAAAAGACGTTTAGATTCAGGAGCAGATTTTTCAGGTTCAAATATATATAGTATTTGAACAGACTTACCCCCTATAGCAACATTTTTACAGGAGGTAACTTATGGAAAAGACTGTCTTTGAATTCAGTTGGCTGTGAAGAGTCAACAAAGCTTGTACTTGATGAGACAGAGAAATACTTCACATTCCCTGTGTTGTTAAAAATCATAATTCATAGCTTTCTAAAAGATTGAACCAGAGGGTAAGAATAGTTTTGAAACTACAGTTAATGGTTAACTGAGGTTAATGTTTCTGCCTCCGGCTTGTATGTCACCATCGCTTCTAAGTGCTGTCTTTTCCTTATATTTTTACAAGAAATATTATCCTTTACTGAGAGTAAATAATAGTAGATGCTGATACCATAAACTGAATATTAGAGCTCACTAATACATGTTGTGCCTGTATAGGGTAGTGCCAGCTTTTTCTTTATACTGCTATTAATACAGTCTTCTGTTTAAAGCTATTAAGTACAGCGCTGTAATTGATTTATACTAAGTGCAGTTAAAAATTTTGGCTGTAAATTTCCAGAGATGCTGGGGTGAAATCATAAATAATACCCCACCAAGTCCCCATGTAGAGTAACTATAATTTCACATTAATCTCTGTACAAAGTAACCAGTGAGTTCTTTTCATGCAGCTTCGTTTTATGAGGTAGCTGCATGCTTAACGCCTAGTTACATGTTTCGGAATTATTGCAACTACAATGCTAATGTAAGATGTTGTGACACTTCTTTTGAAAGGGTCTCTATCAAAGGAGAGAAAGTAAAAGGGCTATGCTTAATCAACATAAATGTCACTAGCATATTTTAATAAATTCTTGATTTAGCGTGGACTGTTTGCAGTCACACATTTTGTAAGGAATCTGCCTTCTCCTTTCGAAGGTATGTGACATTTAAAAGATCTGTAAAGGAGATTGGCTTGACAGATCCAAATTACATTTGAAAGAGTTTTTCTTTTCAAAACAGAAAATGAATAGTCCCCGTTCTAAATGTCATCGCAAAGACACAAACATGTTTAATCAAATTTATATATTTAATTTATGTAAAATATGGTTTTTCTTTTCTTATTCATTAGCAAGACACACTTGCTACATTCTTGCCATTTCAAAGGTTTAACGAAGGTAGCATTTGATACTTCTGAGCTTTCTGAATAAATGCACCCATTGTTATCGGAGGTTCTAGAATTATTTAAAAATTAGAATTGGTTTTATTATTTGAGCCCCTTGATCCAGATATTAACCTAACTTCTGGCTACTAACAGTATGACTAGCATTATGTTTATGAAAGAGAAGTGTTTATGAAAGATTGTTGGGAGACTGGTAAAAATCTTTGCAAATAACAGGAAAACATTGGAAGCAAATGCTGCTGTGATGGTTCCATAATTAGCTTAGGATGTTATCTTTGAAGCAATAGTCTTCCATGATGGCACATCCTAGAGGACTGCATAGCTTTGTGTTAGCAGAACTCTTGACTTTGGAATACTCAAGGGGTGATAGAACAGGATAGGGCAACCCAGTGTCTCCCTCTGTATGTTTCGAAAACTAGTCTTCTCTGTGCTGTCTGAGGACACTAGGTTGGGGAAGTCTGACCCATTAGATGAAAAGCAAGATGTAAGGTTAGAGTTTAGGCAGCAATTGAGCACGGACCTATCCTTGGATCACCATAGTGCAGGCCTAGCTGTTGAGTGTTTTCAGGTATGTGTTTAATCCCAAAGCTACTGTCTTCTTGGTGATATGCATTATTTGTTACTTAAAATTACTTATTATTTATTATTACTTAAAATTACTTATTACTTATTACTTGTTTATTACTTAAAATATTTATGTCCTGTCCTTTATATAGATTTCAGGGCAACTTACAATAAAATCAACTTAAGATAATAAATAATAACAGAAGTTTTAAAAGATTAAAATATATTAGCAAATATATATAGAGAGAGAAGTGCTCCCTTAGGTATCGAAGTACCAAGCTGTTCAGGGCTTTGTATGTTACTGCCAGCACCTTGAGTTCAGAACAGAAACGTATTGGCAGCTGACACAATTCCTTCGGAACAGACGTTAGAGGATATGTGAATGGAATTCCAGTGAGTAGTCTAGCTGCTGCAGTTTGCATTAGCTGCAGTTTCTGAGTCATCTTCAGGGGAGACACCACGTAAAGTGAATTGCAGTAGTATAATTGGGAAGTTATCAGTACATGGACTACTGAAGCTAAGCTACCTCTCTCCAGGAAAGGCCATAGCTAGTGGACCAAGCAAAGCTGGCCCGAAGCACTCTGAGCCACCAAGTCTTTCTGGACTTCCAGTGACAAGGATGGATCTAAGAGTACTCCCAGGCTATGCATCTACTCCTTCAAAGAGAGTGCAGTCCCATCCAGGGCAGGTAACCTGCCCAGTTCCCAGACCTGAGAATCATCAAATCTGCAGAGCCTCTGTCTTATCAGCCTCAGTTTATTCACCCTTACCCAGCCCGTAACAGATCCAGGAAGTGCTTCAGCACCTCCACAGGGCTAGCCAGCTCTGATGACAAGAAGGAGAACTGAGTTCAAGCTTCACAGATTCAAGCTCCTTGCTCAAATATGGGATATTGGTGATGATAATGTGCTAGTAGTTAGTACATACCTCAGAGTCCAGGGAGGTCCTCTCTGGGAGAGGGTGCACTGTAGCCTCCTTAGTGCACCTTTCCCTGCCATAGTTAGGCACCCCTTGGAACCACCTAATAAATCCACAGATCTTAAGAACCAAGGGACAAGAATCAAGACTGTGTGTGATGGGATGGACTGATTCAAGTGTCTTCTCCACATCATCAGACTATGACAATTATATCCAAATAGGGATCTATATTACCAGTCATACATATGTCAAGATTCACAATGACATCTTTGAACCTGCTTTTTTGCCTTTTGATCAACATTTTAAAGTTAAAGAAAAAGTCTTAAAAGCATGGATATTTAATGAGATTTTATTTTCCTTCACACGTGTGAGAGTGGTCCATTGTAATAGTTTAGCCTAGATATACAACCATGAATTGCTGCTATTGGAATCTGAATTCTATTTAAACATTATGTACTAAGCTAAATAACATTGGCTGCATGGCTGCATGCCATCATTGATACCCTGCCTTTCCAGTGAGCTCAAGAGAGCATGCATGTCTCTCTGCCTTCCACATTGTGTTCAGGTGACTGGCTTGCAGTCACCCAGTGAGTTTTATGGCATGGTGTGGATCTGGATCTCTCAAGTCACAGCCCAGAAGTGTAACCACAATTTTGCACTGAATTTCATGTCTCATCAGTCAGTTGAAGATGAGTTTTTATAAAACAGATGCTGAAGGTAGTTATTTTAGCAGGAGTTCTTGAGCTGGTGACATAGAATCCTGTTTGTGTTGCAAGCACACCTGCCCATGTGGTAGTTGAATGTGAACATGACAAAGCCATGAACTTTCCTACTTTGTTGCTGTTTTTTAGAACATATTTGGGTTTTAACAGACTTTTTGCTTTAGTGCTGGCATTCTGGTTTGGATTTTAGCTAGTCTCATGAAAGCAGACAAGGGACAGGTATATTTCAAAAATGGTAGCTGTGTTTGTAAAATGGCACTACTGGTGCCAGTTCACTTAGAGAAAATTCAGATATTAGTTGACAACAAGGTGTGTATACTCTTACTGTGTAGCCTTCAGATTTAATACTGCCTGAGCTGTAAGTTTTGTTATCTCCTGCTATACTGTTAGGATTATTTTATGTAAGTTTTCTGGATAATTTCTTTTGTCACAGTGAAGATGTGCACATTGTTACAGAGAAGGTTAATATGAAAAGAACAAGCCCAGTTTCTCCTTGCTTATTGTTATTACTTTTTCTTGTACTGAAAGTGCTGTGTAAACTTGCCAAAGAGATGCTTGGTTTTATGATCCATAGTGCTTCCAGTTGATTATCAGCTTTGGGGAAAAAAAAGGTACACAGACCTTGATCATATATTACCCACTTAGTAATAAATGTGTAACTTAGGTATCATCTTCTGATGTGACACAAAAAGCCTACCTTGACAGCCTGCTCCAAGTGATGGAGGTCTGCTCTGCAGCTGACCAAGATGCAACAGGAAGATGTTTCCAGCTCCCTTCTGCCAGCAGTCTGCACTGTGTTGAAGAATTGTCATGAGGTCCTGCTTCTGATTGTTGCAGGCTCTGTTGTTGGGTGGGAGTGGACTAGAAACATCACTCTGCTGCATCTGAATTACCAGAAGAGTAATCCATTGTTCAAAGCAATATTGATTATGACGATGAAGTATGACTGAATATGGAGCAGTTAAAGAGCCATAATTCCAGATTACAAATCCATACCTGCCATACAGGATGCTAGCCACTATTTTTATTGCTATTTTGAGCACCAATGCTATCATTGGGTTGAATTCAGACTAAGTTACATGTAGAGCTGACTCACTGTAACCAAGGGAGAAATGACGAACTTAAGTCCCAGTGATTTGATTGGGTCTCCTTTAAGCATGATCAGGTTTGGAAACAACACATTTTTGACAGATTGAGTACCAGTGACTGGAATCCTCTTCCAGACATAAACTAGAATAAAGTATCCCTACACCAGTGTTTGAACTTTTCTGGAGTCATGGTGCAATGGATGTATCCTGTTCAAGGTTGCACAGCAGTTGTAGTTTTAATGATGTTTCAGAACTGTGTATCCAGGAATAATCTAATGTTTTAAGCAATCTTAGCAATTGAATAATCGAAGCCAATTTTCATATAGTTGCATTGAGAACTATGACAGAATTCCTTGACCTTAGTGTTCCTTCATCAGGCTTTTGACTTCCTCAGATTTCCCAGTGCATACTCTAACCTTTACCCAACCTTCAGATATTTTCCCATTAATTAAACTTTTCTTCTCAATTGCATGGTGTCAAACTGATTCTCTTGTGACCTTCCTGGTCTGTTTCTCAGTGGAATCACTACAGATCTGCCATTGTGCAGCAGGAGTTTCATCTGGCCCAACAGATAAGAAATTGGTTGTTCCATGATAACAGTGGCCCAGTGCAACTGTGGTGTAACTGTGGTACTAGAACATTTATGCTGCTCTACCTGTCTATTGGATCTCAGTTAAATGCCATCATTTTTATGCATGATCTGCAAATAATTGTATTCACAACAGGAAGCTGTGTTTGGGATTCAGATTTAACTGTCCTCAGATTGACTGGTGAAAGTGATGGCTTGTTTGGGTATTACCTGGCCAGCCATTTTTGCAATTCAGATCAGATTTAGCGCATCGACTCTGTTAATGCTAACCACATTTTTCTTCTGGATCAGTAGGCTCTTTCTGAAAGTTTTGCTGTTATCTATGGATGGTCTGAGAATTTGTGTTTATTTACGGTGGAGAGGTCTTCAGTGTTTGTGCTTAACAGTGGTGTGATTCATTACTTCACGTGTTTTTGTCATACTAACTAACCTCCTTTTTGTGCCATCTAACATAACATTTGTTAACTGAGCAAAAGCAGTCTTGTAACCCTAAATTTTTTGTGAAGCCCTACCAATTATTTTGCAGGATATTGAAATGCTATAAAGTTGCCAGGATTCATCTTGGAAGGGAGTTTGCTATTTTGTTGGCCATTTTTCCTTTTTAAGATGTAAAATCAAGTAACAGATTGCACTGAAGTTGAACAGTTAACGGGGGCGGGGGGAACCATACATCTTTTATGAAGTGTGAATTCAACAAGCTCTCATGATAGGTTGTCCAAGGCAGTATGTTCATTAACCTTAGTTTTCTTTCCTTGTTCTTTCCAGGTAGAACAGTAGTATAGTTCACTGTGTTTCTCTTACCTCTCTTTGAAGAAAATCTTTCCCCATTGGGAATTACAAAATACCGCATTTGTAACTGTTTTACAATCCAGTTTCTGCAGGATCACTTCACCTTATTTCAGATTTTTTGAGATTCTTATGGTATCTCAGGAAGCCTGTAATGCATGATGTCCTGTTCATTGTATTTGTAGGGCTTCATGTATTTTAATCATTTTGATTTTGGCGAAAAATGCAGAATTATGTTTGTAGAAAGTGGCTTTTCTGTGCCCCCTACCCACCTTTGAGTGAGTGCAGTTTAAAGTTCTAGTGTCTTTGGGATTATATGCCTGAAGAGGAAATTTTAAAATCAAACATTAATACTGTATTTAGAATATTTGTATGAATTATTATGCATATGCTTTAAAGTAGTACTTCTCAAACTTTGGTTCTCCAGGTATTCTGACTTTAGCTCCCAGAAACCTAAGCCAGCTTAGCCAATAGTTAAAAATTCTGGGAGCTGAAGTCCAAAACATTTGGAGGACCAGAATTTGGGAACCAATGTTTTAAAGTTTTAAATCAAAACTTGACCTTTGTCTAGTTTTTGTTGTTTGCTCTCAGCTTGTATTGCAGATGAAGCTGGGCCTTCTCAGTGGCTGCTCCTACCCTCTGGAATTCACTTCTGTGGGAAGCTAGGCTGACCATCTCCCTGTTCTCCTTTCAACAGCAAGCAAAGACCTTTTTTGTTTAAGTTGGTTTTTCGTGTGTAAGCAGGGAGGCTTCTTATTGGAATATGTTTTTTTAAAAAACTTTTGTAAGTCTTTTAAATGATTGTATACTCTTTGATGTGGTTGTTTTTAATTTTTTTAAAGATTTTATTGTCAAATTCTCTCTTTGAAAGCCACCTTGAGTCCCACTAGAAAAGAAAGGTGGCATACACATTGATTAATTTTTTACCTGCTTTCATTATCATAAGTCGTTCAGTGTTGTATATTATTTTAGTGAAATTTGCATTAAATGTTAAGGAGCTGACACTCAGTGAAAATGTTTTTTGAATGGCCAGTGGTTTAGTGCTGATCGCTAATAAACTTAGGACACTTCACACGGTCAGTAATACTCGATTTTAGGTAATGTTCCCACAGTTACTAGTCTGTATCTCCACCCCATACACTGTGCTAAACTGCTGGGACTATAAGAGGAGGGATTGAGAGCAGCATTTCCTATGTTATGGAAAAGAAGATAGGGGTTCTGTCGTCTAGCATTTGCTTTATATACAGGTCACAGAAGCAAAGTGAAGTACTTATTGTCTGCTGCACCAGCCTGCTCACTTTCCTTAGATTCCCTAGGATGGAAACATGACAGTAAAAGTAGCTAGGTGAAGTCCCCATCAAGGACCCATTCCTTTTACTGTTGAAGCATCTCTTACTAATGTTTAGGTGGAAAAACCCACAGTTTAAAGATTAAAAAGACTATGTCTACACCTCCAGGAAATTTTCATTGGTTAACATAGATGTTGGCGCAGTTGTCAGTGTGCTAAATTACTCTCCCCATATATTTACGCTGCTTTACATGATGAGAGCCAGTTATTTGAAAATTTAAAATGTTTGTGCCAGAGACCATTTGGGATGGTCCCTAGGATCTGCTCTGTGCCATACTCCATCCAAAGAGAGAAATAGAAAATAGAATACTCTGAAAGGAGAAGCAAGATCTCCAAAGCTCACTTAAATACAAAAACAGATGTAGGGAGTCTGTTGTTTTGGATCTTTCAGATTGCTAACACCTGATTGAGAAGACTTTCACCAAGAATGGATGGAGAATATGTACCCTTTCTAATGCTGTACACCTGAAACTCCCGTCAGACCTGGCAGGATAGCTGACTTCAAGAGATGGTGGGACAGCTGCATCTGAAGGGCCATAAGTTACCCTCCCCTAATAGAGATATCTCATGGCTGTCCTTCAAAGAGTTATTATCTTTCTAGAGAAAAGTGTATGGTAGGCAGAAGTTGCACTTAGGAAGAGCTTGGAAATACCTGTTGCTGCCATGACTTATACCTCTGTAGTAGCCCTGTTTTGTGAGTCTAGTAGCTGCATGTGAGTCTAGAAGCATCTCTTTATAGAAAAGGGGTTTGTTAGTGTGAGTACTTCCTGAAACATATTTTGTGGCATTCCTTCAGTTGTGTCATTTCCTCAGCTACTCAGATGGGATCTGCTTAAATTGCCCATATTTGTGACTTATCATGTATTTTCAAGCCAGTGTATAATTTTTTTAAAAAGGGGAAAGCTGGCTGTTTGAGTGGCTTTTTGTAAGAGTAAATGGTCTTGTAAAAGAAGTGAAAATGAGTTTTAGTGAAGAAAGCTGTAAGATGGTTTTGAAAAATCCTTTGACCTTTAATGGTATCTAGTAATGATGATTTTTCTTTCCCTGCTGTTTTTTTGCATGTATGTTTTTTAGAACACCAATTAAACATGTAACCATGGAGCTTAGTGAATGAGCTATTGCTGTTTGATTCTTGTTTCTGAAATACGCTTCCTGACCATAAAGAAGCATGTTGGCAGGAATTTAAATCTTGCCATAATTGTGTAGATAGTTGCTTTAGTTTAAATTTCTCTATCTCAATATTTTCTTTCTGTTTTTAAACTTAGATTTTTAAGTTGTAATTCTATTAAAATTACAAAACTGTGCCAGAAACCAGTTGAATGTCTGGACAAATAAATATTGGCAACTCTTAGTCTGAATGTATTGTCCAAGTCATTTTGGGATGAGATACTTACCTTCTGTTCAGATCTTGGGCCACCACAACAGATATTATTGGCTTATCAATTTACGCTTAAACAAAGTTTTGTTCCAAGAGAGCAACACCAAGGAAGGTGTTCCTCAAGGTCTCACCACTGAAAAGGGCATTTCTTTTCTTGCCACCCATCTGATCTTTGGTAGTATGGGCACCTAGAGAAGGGAATACACAACTCAGTGCTGATGCAGCTTCAGATAGAAAGAGATTCCAGGCCCCAAGTTCTATAAAGAACAAATGGTTAAAACTAGCACTTAGAACTGAGTCTGGAAGTGAATAGCAAATTATGCAGATGTTTTCCAGATGACCAGTTCTAGTTAGTAATACTGCTGTTCTTTTTTTGGCAACCAGTTGCAATTATTTTATCTTCAGAAGCAGACCCTCAATGTATTGGGGTGCTCTTCTTGGGGATGTTATGAAGGCATGGAAGACAGGAGGCAGGCTATCTCTATCCAAAAGCAGACGTTGTTTTGTTATAATAGTTTTTGTTATTTAATTTGTTTTTAGTGACAGCTTTAATGGTTTTATTATTTAATTATTATTTAGTGCATCAGTTCTTTTTTTCCTTCTTCTTTTTTTTTGTGGAAATATGGGGGGAAATGAAACAAAACAAGCAAAAAGAGAGCACAGGTGGTGTTCCAGCCTTAGTTGATGAAAGGCAATCCAAATTTAGGAACTGCTTCCAAAAGCACACGCAAGCTGACACTTTAGGAAGAGTGTAACTAGTGCACAACATGGTGAACAATACCTCCTTGGTCTGTTGAACCACTTAGCAAAATGCAGTTCTGTCTCAGTTGATAAGCCCCCTTCCAATTTTATTATTGACTCCCATGTATTATTAGCTTGTTCATCTGGTCATACATGGTAAATGAAAAGAAGTACAGCAGGATATCTTTAGCATACTGATGACACCTCACTTAAAAACTCTGGCTTGTGTTGCTCATATAGAGATATCAAACAACATGGGGGACATGTTATTTCCAGGAAGGTGGTAATGGATGGTTATTCTCAGCAAAACTGAGAAGTAACCATCCATTACCACCTTCCTGGAAATAGCCCACTGGGTAAAAAGAGGAGTTTTGGAGCATAGCATTCAATTTCTATTTCTGACAGCTGGTTCAGAAGGATTCCACAGAAAATACCATAGTAAGCTGTTGAAAACAACATGGCCACATGTTTGATGTACAGTCTTGCTAATAATTTGGTGTACAGAAGATGTGGATTTGACTTGAAATAAGAGGCAAACTTTAAAGTGGAAGTTCTAGCATCATCTGTGCTACAGCAAAAGGGTTTTATGTAATTATTAGCGGTCGTGTAGTACGGTCACCCTTGGAATAAACAGATTCCTGTATTTCTGCATCTGCCTACAAAATGATGACCTCTACCTATAGATGGTGTTTATAGGTAGAAGATACAAATATAAGATCTGCTTACTACTTAGTCCTTCAAATAACTACATAAAACTCTCTTCCAAACTCCTGCCTTTACAAATACCAAAAGAAGTGAAATGTCAACTTAGTATCACACTTATTTTCTTAACTGTATAATCAGAATGTACAGTATTTCACATAATATTATGGTGGTGCTAACGCTTTTTGTAATGTCACAGTTTGGGGAATTTCTGTTATTAGTCTCTTTGTTCCCTGGGGGTTTAATTTCAACATTGACATGTATAGGAGGATAGAACATAGCCCAGGGTTAACCTTAAGGTTGTTGTGCAGAGTACTGCAAAAGTAGGTGATCGTGTTTGAGCCAGAGGCAGATTAAAGTTTAGGCATTTGAATCTGTTGTGATCTACCTAAACCAGACACGGAATATGACTGAAATGTTACTTAAATTAATGTCAGTTATTTTTAAGAGTGTGTACTGTAAAATATAGCTGAAGGTCTATAAAAGTTTATGCAGAAGACTAACTATAGGAGACAAATCTCAGGGGAAGAAAAAAACCTCAAGCAATCATCTACAAGGCCTCTGACTTGGTTATTGCTTGACACTATATTCAGCCAAGCTGCAACACATTTCTGATGGTGCTGGTATCTCCATGACATCTGGAAAACTGTTAACACTGATCTCACTTGCAATTCTCCCTGTCAGATTTGAGAAAAGGCTCCCTGCCTTTTAGTATGATGAATGCTAAAGATGTTCCATCAACATAGCTCCACTGCCACTCCACCATGACTGCCAGAGGAGATGGACACCAGGATGCATCTCCCAGCATACAATTATGATTCACCAATGTGGCTGTCTAGTCTACCCTTCCACTGAACCTTGGCTGTGAGGACTCCTGCACTGAGGAAATAGCTTGTAGGAGGTGGCCATGAACAGCACTCTAGTGATCACAACGCATTCACAAAGGAAATTCTCACCTCCACTACCGCCACCACAGTGCTTCTGCTGGATACCTCCTTGAACAAACCTGATCCTATCTTACCACTCACTGTAGCAGACCTTGCACATTGGTTCAGCTCAGTAAGATAGTGACTATCATGACTGAACAGTTCCCCTTGTTTTACATCTAGGAAAAAAAATACTGTAAAGCACTAAAATCAGGGTTATTTTATGGATTGCCTATATATAAATTTTCTGTCTTAATAGAATAACTTAATAAGTTTTGTTTCTTAAAATAACTAGGTATAAATATCAAATAAAGCTATTATTGGATAAGAACAATTGAAGGCTGTCTTAGGATGAATTCAAGTAAATATTTAAGGAAAAATTGGAGATAGGAACAAATGAATTAGCTTACTATAAAACAAGACCACAATCCAACATCTGTTGCTCCCCAATGCACATTAATAAGGTTACATTTCCGATTAATCATGGCTTATTATGGAACTTTTCAGTTAGAAGCTGTTCACTGCAGGAGAGTCAGAATTTCAGCCTAAGAAGATGAACATTTGTGGTGGAAAGAAATCTAGAAAGGCCCTCTTAGAAGACCTCAGAGCTTAAACAGACTCATATGGGGACATGGCTAACAGGGTCATTTTGTTCAACAGGGCCATAAAATTGCTAACTCCTTTGCGCCCATACCATGCAATTATTACCTTCTGCTTTTGAGCACTGAATATATGAATTGGAGAAATGTGCATTGGACTTCGTATTGTAGGTACAACATCTATTCAGATATGTTGTTGGCATGTTGCAGGGTGGAACAATCAGCATGTTTCTGTGCTGTTCCATTAGAGTTCTCTTTGTATTGGGCTCCAGTGCTTGATGTCATATTTGAAAACAGTTCAAGTCAAACGGTTAACACTGTGTGCTTTAAATATGCATGTGTGTGTTGTAGATGTATTTTGTAATATGTATAAGTACTGGCAGATGTGTCACTTTATTCCATATTGCATTTTCAGAGATAGAGAGTGAGAGCAATTTTATTGAACAAGAGGATTGAATTCTTAACTGACTAATCAATTTTAGTAGTAAGTTAAAATGCCTAATATTAATGGACAGTCACATCCATTAATCAGGTTTAGAGTAGATTAACAGTTGTCAGCATTTATGCTAATAGTACTTACATATCATAGATTTGTGCAGTGTTCTACTTTTGTTTTTGTATATTTCTAAAACATTTGACAACGCTCTAAGTTAGGACTTACACTGTTCACCAGCTGCTTTTAGATGTCTATATTAGAATATTCGAGAAGGTGACTTTTTTTGTTGTTCTGCTATCAGTAAGGCTTCCTTACTCTTATGACACACTAAGTTTTAATGTTGAAATAAGTAGAAATCATTGGACAACTTTAAATTTGGTTATAAGTAAAGCAAGATGAACATGGTATGAAAATGATTTTTATCAAGCTTTGGGATGTTCTATTTGAGAAAAATATATTTTCAAGGAGTCTGGAGTAACACTCCAAGATCAGACCATGAATCCGTCTAGTCTAGTATTCTTTTTCTGTAATTTAGGGGCTAGTCAGCTGCTTTGGGGAAGTCTGGAAGCACAGCATGAATGGAAATATCTCCCTGTTTTGATTTTCCCCCAGCAGCCTGCATTTGGAGGTACAATCTCTAAAGTTTTTGGTTCCCTTTGGCTAATGTGGCTGCATGCTGTTGACAGACTGCCTTTTTTGAATTTGTATAGAAGGTGCAACAATAATGCCCCCCAGGGTAGGGCTGACACTCAGACTTGCTATACCTTAAATGAAAGACAACACCTTTAGGCAAATGAAAGTCTATGAGTGAGTAAAGGGACTGTCACCATGCCCTTTGACGGACAGTCTATTTAATTTATATCCCACTTTTCTCCCCTGTGGGACCCAAAATACTAACAGTGTACATTAAAACAAAATAGCTAAAACAACATACCCTATTTGCTGGTGTAGAAGACTCATTTTTTCCTGAAAGTTACTGTTTGAAAATGGGGTGCATCTTATATGCCAGTGCATCTTATACGCCAGCAAATAGTATTTGCCAGTGTACAAGTGGGATGTGTCTTATATGTTGGTGCATCTTATACGCCAGCAAATATGGTATATTAAAGATTAAACAACAGTCCACTTAAAAACATTAAAGTTGTTTAAATCACATTAAAACACATTACAACTGTTGCCTTATCCCAACGAATTAAAAGTGAAAACCAGGTTTAAATAAGAACATCTTTGCCTGTCTGCAAGTAGAAAGTAGAGAGGAAGCCATAACCTGGAAGTAGCCAGCAATATTTTCTCTTAGACATGCCTGTAGTGTCCTCATCAGACAAACCTGTAATGCTGGTGGTAACCAAATAAAAACACAAAATGGGGGAAATTAGACTCGAGCACTCTCTCAAGCTAACGAGAGGCAGGATAACTTTAGCTGGGATCTTTTACCCTGTGTCTACAGCGTCAGGTCAGAGAGCAGTTAGACAGTTTAAAGCAACAAATAATATTTTATTGAGAACAAACAACACGAAAGACACGACATGCACTAACTAACTGAGAAATAGAAATGGAGAGTTTTGGGGGAATGGGTAATACGACACCTGGTCTTATAGTCCTGGAGAGAAACGGAGGTTGCAGGGGAAGAAACTCAGCGCTTTTCGCTGAGGGGAGCTCACTGGACAAACCGACAGCAAGGCAGGATGGAAGTCCAAAGTAGTCCTGAGTGTTCCGGGGTTGAGCGGCTCAGTTGCTGGAACTGAGGGGATGTCTCGCCAAATACAGCGGCAGGAAGGCTGGATGAAATTCAGGAGCGATCTGAGGTGTGCAGACTCAGTTATTGGGAACTGAGGGGAAAACTTCACTGCACAGAGCGGCAGCAAGGCTAAATGGAAGTCCAGAGCGATCCGAGGAAGGCTCGGAATTGGGGACCTTTTATAGGGTGGATTTTACCTACAGGCCATGCCATGCTCGGTGAGAACAAAAAGAATTTGTAGCTGGACAAAGGCGTTGGAAAAGGTCAGGTTTTACATGATGAGCTTAGTGCTGGATGACAATAGTATGGCCAGTATGTAAATAGACCAACATAAAGGAATGGCTCGGCACTCGGCCGGGCCTCTTTGTGTAAAGTCGTGCTGAGCAAGGCGGTTTGCAAGAAGGAGTGGTCCCTAAAGCATCGGAGAGGCATTAAGTTGCCAGCCTAAATGAGGTTTGGAATGTGCAACCATTAACGGCCACGCGCCTATTACATGCTTGTCCGGTGGCCCTTGCAAACATGTGGAGTAGGGTGGCAGAGAAAGGTCAAATAAAGGCCAAATAAGTTTGATATCAAGAGATATCTAGTGCTCTCACCAGACATATCATAACAGTGGAACCAAGAGAAAGCCATCCCCTGAAGATCTTAAAATTCAGACAGGCTAGTATAGGGAGATACAGTCTTTCTGATAGTCTCAACCACTTTTCAAGATATAAAAGGATGTATTGTCCACTGGTATATGGGTTAGAAAGCCTCAGTGTATTTGATTGGTTTGTTTTTGAATCCTTGGTTATGTTCTATATGTGTGAGGAAAATGCAACCCAAACCCCAGTTGTGGCACACACCCCCCCAAAAAAAGACAGTGTATCCTGTAGGTGAGTTTTATGAGGATTTTTCTTAGTTGACTCATCAAAGGCTCTGGTGTGCACACTCTAGTTAGTTGATTGCTATAGATTGTCCAGTGGCCCTGCAAAGCTCATCAAGATGTCTAATAGCTAGATCTTATTGATTGTCCTTCAATTAATCACGTCTGATGCTTTCATTTATCAAAAGCCAAATACATGTAATTAACTTTGAAGTGAAAGAGCTCATTTCAGAGTAGTATTTGCTACTGTCACTGAAAAATATCCAAGGGTGGATTACACTAATGGGGTGCACACGTCAAAATTAAGCTAATGGTATGTATCCTGTCTGTCAAGGAGTAATAACTAGAGTGTCAAAAATAATTGTGAATCTCTGCAAATCCAGAAAAAAAACCAAGTAACTTACTAAAACAAACACTATTCACCTACCCTCCAATGTGAATCTCACACTTGCTTAATATACAAAAACTTGCATACTGAAGTTTCTTTTCATTGTCCATCAATGCCGCCTTGAACTCTCTTCACTTCTAGGAAAAAGAATCAAACTCCTAAATAGCATAGAGACAGCTGGTCAGACTTTCACAGTTTGATAGAATTTGTTGTTGTTGTTGTTGTGTGCATTCAAGTTGTTTCAGATTTATGGGAACTCCTAAAGTGAACCTGCCATGGAGTTTTTTTGGCAAGATTTGTTCAGTGGGAGTTTACCTTTGCCTTCTTCTGAGGCTGAGAGAGTGTGACTTGCCTAAGGTCACTCAGTGGAGTGGAGATTCAAATTCTGGTTTCCAGAGTATCTAGTCCAACTCACAGACTACTATACCATGCTGGCTCTATTGATGGAGTTACATCTTCCTTTTTAGAAGTGAAGGCTCCGGCAAGAACTTGGAAACTTGGGGAGCAGCTTTAACTCTCAGTATCATGCAGCCAGCAGGGACCCTGGACAATTCTGGGAGTTGTAGTCTCTCCAGTAAAAAAGTGCTTTTCCATGTTTTGGCTCAGGTATTGATTGGTTGATTCAACAGATAGTCCCAGCTACTTCCATCTTGATGCCATGCTCTGTCATGTCCATATATTGATATGGACGTATGCTAATACTCTTAATTTTGGGATATATGAGAAAAGAGGTGTTATAATTCTGTTCTTAGAACAGAATTGGAATTATTCAGTACTGTTGTGGAATTTTATCTGTATGGCTTTTGTAGTCATTTGAGAACAAAAGCCTCACAGTGTCCATGCAGGCTAGCCTTACTTAGATCTGCACTTTTAAGTATTCTCTTACCTAGCTAGTCCAGGTGACTGGCGGAGTCATCCACATGTCAGCGGTGATAAATCTCAAGTAATAACTGAGTGCTTGCCAGGAAAACCATTCATGTATGAATGGGAATAAAATCAAGCATTAAAAACAGCCTTTACTTGTAAGGGAGGAACAAAGCCTAAGAGTTGGGAAAAGGATGGAAAAGATCATATTTGACAGAAGTTTGATTATCAGAAAGATAATGAATTTCCCTTGTTTTTACAGCAATGTCACTGAAAAGCTGTTAAAAGCAGGAGTGAGCTACATAGCACTGTCTAAACACTGCTCAGATTTAGTAAAATGGATTTGAGGAACAGCAGAACATTAGAGTAAATTTTTACACAATCTTTTGAGAAAAGTTACATGTGCAATTCTGAATTTGCAAGCTGATAGCATTTTGAAATGAAAGGTAGCAGAGGACAGTCACTGATCTTGCACTTGTTAAACATATGTGTTGCTTGCTGCTGTGTCAACTGCCTTAAATCAGAGCTATCTGAAGGAATGATTGTGGTTTAATTCCATTGAGTAGGAATTGATTTGCAATTTCAGACAACTTGTTTCTATTGCTTGGGCAGACACTGTGCTCAGTTTGCCTACATCCCAGCTCACTTTGTAACAGATGCTGTTCCACTCCATTGTATACCAAACCTGTTTTGCAACTTTAAATTTAGTGGTTTCTGCCTTGTACCTTCTGTGATAACATTATCCTGCTGAGTGGATTTTAAAATGGATTATTCTTATGACAAGAGATGTGTATACTCTGCGGTATCTTAGACAATTTCCTTGTGTCTGCATTTCCATCCTGATTATGATATGTGCACAGAAGAGCAGCAGGGTGAGATTCTAATCTTTTCCAGAAAATATCCCATTATATTTGTAAATTACTTATACATGTGTGTGAAAAATTATGACGGGTTGAGAAATGCATAAATGTGTACAATGCAATCGAAACAGTAAATAAAATACAGTCTGTTTGGTTTCCCAAACTCAGGCACAGATGAACATGTTTGAAAAGCTGTGGTATCCCAAAGTTAAATATTAGACTTCATGAATCAGTGAGATGACAGCATCTTTGCAACCAAAGATTTTACATGCTTTATTGCTTTTATGGAAACAGCCTGACTTCTGTGCTCCTGTGTTTGAGATTTCTACATATGTCAAATTAGGATAACAGTATGCAGGACAACAATTGTAGTGTCATCATTACCATATGTATAAATTAAATTCTTGGACATAGGTTTTGTCTTGACTTCTTTTGTGGTTACCTCTTCACCCCGTCTCCCCCAGTAATGCTCAAGAGTGTTTTGCTGTTATATGGCATAACCATCCAATATTTCCAAACCATGAAGATACAATATTCATGCATTTCATTAGCAGTGTGGATGTTGCTGCCAGTGAATATTTCTGTGGTTGGCAATCCTACAGATCTGGTAATGCATAAAAAACCAACTCAAAGATTTAAGTCAGCTATGAAAAACAGACAGCAAAGAGTTAGATAGTATCTTAAAATTACAGCGTTCTGTAATTCTGTAATTCTCTCATGAATGCTTGTGCCATATAAAGGCTGAAATCCTACATGGCTCACATAATGTAGTAATTCCTCATTCAAAGATGCCTGTACACTGAGCAATTTACTACCCCCACCTACTATATTGCTGTTGGAGCCAACCTACTCGCAGCCATTCTGCACTTGGTAGAGAGCAAGGGGCATTGCAGAAGCATCTGGCTATGTCCCCGTAGGTAGACACAAAGCAGTTACATCATCTCAGCAGATGATGTAATCATTTTGTATCTGGCTGTGGGAATATAGATGCTTCTGTAGTCCTGTCCCTACATACTTTACTAGGCACAGAATGGCCATGGAGGAGGGCTTTAGTGGCTCTACAGGAGGTTTGGAGTTGCTTTGATTGTTGCAGAGGAAGGAAGGGAATACCAGTTTCTGCAGCTTGCCGCACAAAAAGACATACAGAATACCAGCCTAAACATATCAGTCTGTAAAATACCACAGGGAAGATTGGTATTGGTTTTGATTTAGTTCTTTTGGGTGACAGGTTGACATACTCATTGTTCTGGAAATTATTAAAAGTTGGGGACTGAGCTGTTAACATCAGGTCAGATTGTTCTGAACAAGTAGTTGTATAAAAGGTGGCATCCTATTTGTTGGCACAACTTTGTTACTGTGGACCTTCCTCTTAATGTGTGGTATATATGATGAATGGCCCTAGGTCCACGCCGGATAAAGAGTGTGCAATGTTCTGCAGGGAAAAGACCACAACTGTCCTTTGTCCCAAGAATAGTCAGACTGTGGGTAAACATGATAAACAGTGGAAGACCAGCTTTGCTGACTCAAAGAAAAAGCCTCTTTGTGTCAGATATGTCCCACAAATGTTGGATCACTTTTCCCTTGATTTTCAGCCATGAGTTCAAGGAATAAACTTAGTAAAACTCAGAATGCTCAAGCAAGCAGGCTTCCAGTGCATATGCATGGAAGAGTAAAGTAAAGTGCAGTCACTTCATTAGTCTATCAGATTTTAAAGAGGGAATCTCTTTCCAGACCAAATTGGGGCACCCCTGTGTGTCAAAATGCAAAGCACAGAGACTGCATTGCTGGATTAGTCGTGGGGGAGGGGATGAAGAAGAAGAATGATAGCTTTAAAAAGAAAGAAGGAACTTAAGTGGAGCAAAACCTGTGAAGCTTCTGTTCCTTGAGTCTAGGAATGCTCGTTGGTTAAGTAGAATCCTATGCTAGATGAAACTGTAGGTATGGCATTATTTGCAATTCATTGCATTTTGTTTTAATTTTCCCTATTTTCTTTTCTTTGTGTTCATGGTGAGTGTGTTAAAGTAAGCTTTTATTCTGTTCTAATCCTCAGAAGCAGCCTGAGAAATGACATTTATGCATATTTTATAATGTGATTTCTGTCGGCATACGGAGAAAACAAATCAATTTCTCAGCAGCACACTGTTTAAAAGAAACAGCAACAACCTGTGGGATAAGTTGCAGAAGCTGTTAAAATTAATTATAAATGGCAGAAGATATAATGTTAGGCGGGGGGAAATGTGCTAATGTGTAAAGAATATTAAAGCTTGGTGCATAAAAGAATTGTCTGATTATTTAAAAATTTATGTTTTCATAAGTGCCATAACGTGTTAAAACATTGCACCGTAAAGACGTCTTATTTTTGTTTGGATACTCTTAACAGCTTCATATCTTATGTCAAATATTAGCAGTTGTCTTACTTTAGAGCTAAGGCATTAAGGTTTCAGAGTGCAATACATATGTTACTTTTTGGAAGTGAGCTGTAAATGCCTCCTGGTGAGTAGTGGAGAATGGGTAGATCAGTCAATAGAAGTACAGCAGGCAGAGATCCCACAATCGAAAATAATGTTATGACTGTGTGATAGGCTGATTTCCAGGCCTCTAAAGTCAGAAGCTGGGTAAACTGGTTTTGCCTTAGGACAGAGGACTTGATTATTACATTGGCTGAATGATATGGATGACATGTGGTTAAAGACTACAGTGGGCCCTCCACTTTTGCTGATTCAGCACCCACAGATTTGATTATTTGCAGGTTATTTTCTTTAAAAAATTCTTACTCTGTTTGCCCCTGCCATGGAAAAAAATTTTGCTCTCTCTAGGAATCTGTAGGCCCTTCAGTGTGTGATTCTATGGTGTACTTCCACTGGAAGTCCAATAAACAGTCCGATAAAGCATGAGAATTGCACATTGTCATTATTCAGCTGGTATTAATTTTTTGGCTTAATTTTCATAAGCACAGTGAACCTGTGCCTGGACTATCCACTTCAGTTGTGAGCTCACATAGAACTTGGAAATGTTATCTGCTGTGGACTTGAAATCCCAGAATTGTTAGCCAACGTGGCCACTGGCTGGATTGGTATCATTCTCCCTTTGCCTTAAAAAACCTCTCCCTATAGTGAATCAGACAGAAGAGGTTTTTTTTTTCCCCTATCTTTTTTGAGATAGTGGTTTTTCCTGTATGTAGTATTGTTTTTTGATATGGAGAAGTTATCAGTCTCCTGAGCTGACTCTGGGATTTGTAGTTTAAGGAGGAGCATTTAGAATTTTCAGTTGGGTAGCAATATTGCTTTACTAAACTACAAACCCTGGTATTCCATAAGATGTTGCTGTGGCAGTTCAAGTGGAATGCTAGTGTTTTAATTGTGTACTGTGAAAGACTACCATATTGTCATGAAATGAATCCATGGTTAACTTGCAGTGGGTGGGTCTCCTAAAGCTGATTAGATAATGCTTAAAAGGTATTATAGGTAGACATAATGATCACTCTATTATTTTGTCTTCATCTTGTCCTTTTTTACTATCCAGATTAATCCCAGATGCCAATTTATTAAGCTTATCTTTATATATATCTGCCCCACCAAGACATGTAGTTCTCCTTACAATCATTGGTACTGGGTCATGCATAGGAGCCTTTGAGTTTAATTAGGCCATTAGGGTTTTTTACAGAAACACTAGGGTTTGTTGTTGAACAAGAATAGAAATCAGCATTTGACTTTTTCTAATTCAAACCAGATTGTGATAGTCCTCATTTACAGTTCCTCCAGATGTTATTTCCTGCAGAGTGGGTGTAACTTGCAGCTCCTTGAAGTGGAACAGCAACTATTATAGCTGAGATTCTACTTGCTTGTACAGTTTTGTCGTTTAGATTAAAGCATTAATTTACTACAGTAAACGTTGGTGTTTCCATTCCTAATTTTGCATGCTTTTGGCTTTTAATAGTAGTTTTTGTTTCTACCATAGAAAGATTCACTATGGAATTTTAAAACCTATTCCTTTTAACCACAAGGTTGATAGAGGAGGAGGAATTATGAGTATAGGTATATGCGTGTGTGTGTGCACATGCGCGTGTAAGTATATATGTACCAAATATTTTATCACTTATACATCTGTGTGTTTGCCTTTGAGTTGTATGTCGAACTGTGGTAACGCCATAAATTTCATAGGGGTTTCTTAGGCAAGAAATAGAAGTGGTTTACCATTACCTTCTTCCACAATAATAGCCTGTAGCACCTGGTATTCCTTGATGATCCCACATCCAACTAATAACCAGAGCTGAACCTGCTTAGCTTCCAAGATCAGATGAGATCTGATACCTTCAGGCATTAGAACATATACCAGTGGTGTGCAGCTTGTGGTGCTCCGGGCATTGAATTCCCATTATGTCTTACCATTGGTTACACTGTTTTGGGTTGATGGACATTACAGTCCTACAATGTCAAGAAACCCACAGATTTGTCCAGACCCCCCCTCAAAAAAAAATCTTTTGGACTAACTGTATCAGTTACTGAAGGTTTCTTGGAATTAATTTTTTTTTTACTTCTGAGATTTTTATGTGATCTCCACATTGTCTCATTAATTACATATCTCCTTTTTAAATTTTTGTTTTAACTTCAGTTGTAAGTATAATGGTTCCTGTTATTTACTACAGCCCTACATCATGTATGGACTGAGGCTAGGATCCTATTGACTCTGCAAGTGGTGACAGTGGGAGGAAAAGTCTTCCTGCTCCAGGCTATATTTTTCTCACGTATTTTTGGTGTATGTGCTTGTCACCTCTCCCATACTGCCTTCGTTCCCTGATCCTCCCAAAGACAGGCATTCAAAAAGCAGAGGACACAAAACAGCCAGCCAACAGCATCCTGTGTGAGCAAGAAGAAACTTAAACAACAAACTTGATGAACTGTTGGACTAGTGTAGTGCCTTCAATAAGTTCCTGGATTTAAGTGTGTGCTCAGCAAGAAACTCATGTTAAGATTATAATAAATAATGCTTTTAAAGAACATTATTAAATGATTTGAAGAGTTTGGCCTTAGGTTACACAAAATATAGCTCTCTGTCCTTTCAGATGAATGGCAGTTTTCCTGTTGACCGTTGGTACAAAGATTAAGATGACACTGGCAAATAAATCATTTTATTATAGTGGTTCGAGCATTCATAAATCAGTGTGATTGAATTTCACCCTGGTGATACAAATGTCATATCTTTTTCTCTTCTGTTTCACATATGTGTGTTATGCTAATTTTTAAGTGGGAATGGCCTGGGAAAAAGTAGCAGTAGTGCTCCTACTTGGAGATATAAATTTGTGGGTTTTGTGGTTCTAGTTGACTTACATTAATGTAGTTTGGAGGAATTTGTCTAAAACATGCTGGCTTTCTACTCATTTTTACTTGTGAATGATTTAGCATTTCATCTAAAACACACCTTGACTCCAACTGTCTTTTAAAATGTAAAGTTTTTACATAGATATCTCAACATTTAAACAACAGCTTTTCAGGACTTTGATGACCATTTTGTATGAAGATGTTCAAGTGTAAATATATATCCATAAATACTTCATATATAGAATTTGCCCTTTTAGTGTGTTTTAGATTATTGATTTGAACAACTGGACTGATGTTTTCTTTCTTCTTCATGAGTTTACCCAAACAGATTTTGCCCAAACCCTCTAAGCAAAAGAAAAATGAGGCTGCAGAAATATTTGGTGGGGGAGGAGGCTTATAGTTCCTGGGCAGGGGCTTTGTTTTCCTTTTCTTTTTCTCTCTGCAATCTTCATTTTTTTAAAAACCCTACTTCGCTTTTTGAGGCTACCTTCCTTCCCAGCAGCACCATAGGATGAAAGGATGGTAGCAGTGGTCTGAACTTTTTGGCTTTTTCTGCACTAATAAAACTTCTGGCTAATGCAGGAAACTGAAAAACTGTGAAAAGAAAGGGGGAGGAGGAATCTAAGAAAAGCACATCTTCTACAAGAGCGCTTGTATTGTAATATCTCTGCCTACTTCTCCCCATCCTCTGCAATGGTTTTGAGAGTTTCAAGAGTTTAATTGCATCCTCAGTGACAGTTGCCCTCCCCCCAACTCAGTCGTGCAGGGACAGGGGGGTGATGGAGGCGGTATGCCCCTTGCAGCAATTTTTGGAGGGCACTGCGGCTCCTTGCCTGCCCTCCCCCACACAACATAGCCCTGCCCCGTCCATCATAGCCACACCTCCATGCATCATAGTCATGCCTCCACACGCCATAGACCCCCCCACACTGTAGCTCTGCCCCTGCGTGCCATAGCACTGCCCCTGCATCCCCCTCCGCCTGCCCCCCATGTACTCCAAGCTGTGCCACTGCCCCAACTTGACCTTGTCTGGTTCCTGCAAAAAAAATCCTGGATTTGGGGATAATTTTAAGCCCAATTCACAATTTCTTCTCTGGGAACATTTTTTCCAGATTAATTCATTTGTTGTGGAATCCAGAACAGTCTTATTTAGCAGAGAAGTCTGAGCTTTGTTCTGGGTTTCATATGAACCTTACCCAGAGTGCTAGAGTCCACATTGGGGTCCATACTTTAGAGGCCTCTTCTTTTACTTGGTTGAAAGATGCAGTAAATGATTAGCTTCCCCCAGCATTAGTCCATCCATGTACTTGTGTGGTCTCCTTTATCAAGAAACCTATATTTGAACAGAAGAAAACCCATCTCAGGTTTCTCTGGTGCACAACTTGAAAATTCTGTCCTTTCATTAGTGGAGCATTTTGAGGCCAAGTGAAAATTCTTTTTTTAATTTCCAGATGCTAACAGATTCTTTCTTAGTGATAGTGATACAGGGGGAGGGCTCACTTCAATGCATATACATTGTTCTTCATGCTCAGTTTTGTTGACAAGAATGTATTGAAGGCACTAGAACTGAGGAAGAAAAATCAAGCTGAGTGTATATATATATTTCTGCACTCATTTTCCTTCATGTTTAAACACATGTACCTAAGAATCATCTCTAAATATCTTGAACTTCAGTTGTGTGTCCATTTACCTGGGAGGCAGCTCAACTACATTAAATGAGACTTATTTCTGAACTGCCATGTGTACGCTTGCACTTATATATGTAATGATGCATAAAGTATATGCAGCGATAGGAAATAAGGCATATGGAATGAACTATAAGAGAGCCAGTGTGGTATAGTGGCTTGAGTGTTAAGACTATGATTCTAGAGACCAGAGTTTGAGTCTCTGCTCAGCTGTGGAAAACCCACTGGGTGACCTTGGTTAAGTCACACTCTCTCAGCCTCAGGAAGGCAAAGGCAAACTCACATCTGAATAAATCTTGCCAAGAAAGCCCTGTGATAGGCTCATGATCACTATAAGTCAAAAGTGAGTTGAAGGCAGACAGCAACAACAAGAAATGAACTATATGGATATTTAAATTCAGAGCTTCTCCTATGACTGTAAGATCAGTTAGAAGAACTTTGTATACAATGTATTGTTGCAGAAGCAGCATATTCACATTTTAACTTCTACTGTATGAAATTAATACAATTTATGGCATACACTAGGTGCCCCATAACTATGGAGGGGATACATTCCTAGACTTACCATGGGTAACAGAAAACATGGATATTAAAACACACTTTTTTCAGCAGGATGAACAACATAGGTATTGGAGAGACCCTGAAATTTGACAGGATTTGGGAATCTAAGAGAAAGATGTTTTTGTAGCCATTACTGCAGTAAAAGCCAGTGTACAACCAATAAATTCATAAAATTAACAGCAATATGTGATCCAAAAAGAGATGGGAACAAAATGTATTCGGACGGCATTTCAGCATGGATAAGTGAAACTGTGGATACCAATCATTTGGATACAGGAGACCCAATGTATATTGGCCTTTTACAATCAAATAATCTGTAAGGCATATCTTACTACAAAATATCAGTTTTTTTTCTTTTAGTACCGATATACACTAGTGTATTTTCTCATATGTGCAGATTTGCATCTGATGACAATAATTTCAAATTGTATGTACCTGCACAATAATGCACTTCACTGTGTTTATTATCCTGAGAGCATAAAGCACCTAGGGTTAGTTACAGAAGGAAAAAATGTAAACTTGAAAGGACTGTGCAAATCAGCAGTGTCCAAAGTGTAATACCCCAAGGCTGGCTCCCTTAGACTGCCCCTTTCATGGCTAAGAGCTCCACAGGCAAGAAAAACGTCTCTGAAATTCCCAGGTTTTGTTCCTGTACAAACCAATTTTATTTTGGAGATCCACATGATGTTTTCTTCATCCCAACAAACTTAAAAGTTAGGAATAAAATGAAGTGTATTTTTTAAGAAAATAAATTTATATCTAAAAATTATTGTCCAAAATAAATTTTATACAGTCATTGTTCACTTAGTGAACTATATATAAAATCACCAATAATTAAATATTTAAAACCAAACTAGACCTACATAAATTACATAGAGAATAAAACCTAATGATTTCTACAGGAAGGGCAGACGCAATGAATCATAAAGTCTTTACATATCAACTTCCAATGCGAGGAAGAACAATGTTGGCTACTCAGGGTTGGTAGTTCATAAGCATGGTCAAATAGCCATAGTCCTGTGGATAATCCAATGCTTGTAAAGTACTAGTGGAACTTCTCCTGAGAGGAGGAAAAAACCTTGATGGTTCCTGTTGGTTGATGTGGCACCTGAATAGTCTAAACAGCCAGACACGTTTCAAAATAACAGTCTTCTTCAGTGGCTGGATTTTTCTTCAAATCTCTTGTGCCTGCCTTTGTGCAAAACAAACACCATGTTTTATAGTTCTTAACATAAACCATCCTGAATGATAAGATAAGACAAACACCACAGATAAATTATAGAGTAGTTGCAAAAAGAAGGAATCTTCCATAACTCCTCCAGTCTTATCCTATCTTCAACCCAGAGTTCAGTTTAAATAGCATCACTAGCCAGCCCATTTGTGGTTAATTAGAACTACTTCAGCAAGGTCACATCACTGCAATAACTTACATACTTGTAGTAAAATATACAATTGCATTAAAGCATTTGTAATACAAATTAACCAAATTCATATAATAATTCATAATATAACTGTTATCTAGACCATATGAACTATACGGTTTACAAATAAAACAATGGCCACAGAAGTGTTTCTCAAGGCAGGGGATCAGGACCTTCTTAATCAGACAACCCCTCAGGCTGGTATACTCTTAAACTATCATCCACATTAACAGTGTCTTGGATTCAAAGGGGACATTGTGAACAAAAGAACTAAACTGTCTGTGTAATAGTTAACCAATCAATTTCATCATTAAGGGCCATTGGAGATAGGTTGTTGAGTTCATGTATCCAAAAGGTTTCCCTTTTTTTTAAATTTCTTGTACCCTTCTTTACTATGGATAGGAACTGGTTCAACACACCAAAATTTGATGTTGTGTTGGTGCTCTACAAAGTGCCTTTACCAGTGGTGCATGCATTCTTTTATTTCTGATACAACTTTTATGTTCAATGATTCTAATCCTAATTTTTCTTGTCGTCATTCCCACATATAACAGTTTACGGGGACACTGGATAATAAAGATGACCCCTTGTGAATTACACATGAATATTGTTTTCAAATAGTATTCCTTATGAGTTATGGGATTTTCAAAAGACTTCAGTTTGCAGCAATGGCTGCAGACACTGCAGTTGCCACGCAGAAATTGTCCCTTAGTTCTTACACTCCCAGTGACAATACTAGTAGAGGTACAAGGAACTTCCAGTTTTGGCATGTACTAGCATGTCTCTAAAATTTGGAGCCCTTTTGGATGCAAATAAAGGGGCTTGTCTACATTTGGATATGCCTTGTAATAGAAACCAGTATTTGAGGATGATATTTCTAATTCTACTAGTGTTTATGCCAAAGGTTAAAGTAATCACCATTCTGTTCCCTATAGTCTCATTGTTTCCTTCCTTTTAACAAGGAGATCCCTCCTGTTAGTTTGGGTTGCTTTATATATGGCTTGTTTGATTATTTTAAGTGGAGGAATTGTAGCTTCATCTTCATCCCAACATATTTCTTGTACCCTCCCCCCATTACCAAAGACTTTTCATTTCTACTTCCCAGGTTATTTTCAATTAACACAGCACTTTCCAAAATGAAATGTGTCTGTACTTGGCTGTCTGTTTATATTGTTCCAGAGCTAACTTAGATGGCCTCCAGCAGTTTTAAAAAAAACTGTTGTTTCCAGGGCACAGATTCAACAGAGATCAAGTGAGCAAGGCAAAGAGGAATGTTTGCACCCAAACAAAATGATTCTATATTTAGCTAGTGTAATATATTGTTAATGTTCTTTAGTGCTTTGGCTATAACTTCTGAATCATAATAAAGATGGCTCAGTGGAAATTGGTGAAAAATCAATTTCTGAAATGCTGCATTGAGTGTAGATGTCGCATATGTAGTGGGAGGGAGGGGAGAAGAACAGAGTTGAGGAAGAGGTGAGAGAAACCAGAAGCATTTAAAGGATGAATTTTGATACAAACTTGGGAATATGTAGGTAAAATCAAAACAAAAAAGAACTGGAGACTCTCAATACTTCTAGAGACTTTTTCCTCTTCTGAATGAGCCTCTGATAAATAAATAGAGAATTGCATCTCCTGGAGGCTTCCTTGAGCATCTCTTCAACTTTTTAAATAGGTTTGCAGTCTCTCCCCTCCCCCCTTTAACGTAAAATCCAGCTATTTTTCGAAACCAGAAGTAGTGGCTTTTAGTTGTATCACCCCCCCTTTTTTTTTTCATGAGTGCTTAGTTCTTGGAAGATCCCAAGAGCAGAAAGTTAGACCTCTTAGACTCACAGAACTCACCACCACCACCCTGGTATAGATGTAATTTCATTACAGCTACCAGAATGAAATGTCTCCTATCTCTTTAATGGCCATATAAAAGGGGGAATTTCAGCAGGTGTTGCTCATCATATAGTCAGGTGACACCTAGTGAAATACACTCTGCAGTACAATCATTAAAGAAACAAGAGGCATCTCCAGTTTTCCCTCTGTCAACCCTAAATTTCATTCACAATATATGATTAATGTCTTTCCAAGATGCTGCATTCTGATATTGTGTTGCATTGTGTTCCGTTGTGTTACTTCAAAAAGTTTTGTTTCTTTCTCTTAATAAAAATCACCTACTGAAAAAAATGTTTCTTCAAAATTATTTAGTGAATAGTATAGCATTGAATGAGCCCACAGATGCAGAGTTGGATTTCGTACAACGTAAGGCTGAAATAGTGTACTAAAACTGGAGAACATTGTTAGATTGTTAAAATTCAGCCCTTGGTCACGCCAGATCCAGATCTCCTTTCAGATGAATGAGAGTTTTCTTATTGATGGAAAGTGCAAAGATGAAGGTAACATTGACAAATGAATCATTTTATTGTAATAGTTTGATCACTTATAAATCAATGTGATTGAACTCTCCCCTGATGATACAATTATCAGATTTTCCTCTCTTTTTTCTCTGTAGTACTTCTGGCAAAGAATGACACCTGTTTCAAAACATGTCTTACTTCAGCACGATTTTTAATGATTACTAGGCCTTTGCAGTTGGCAAAACAAATGTGCTGATACATATCTCGACTACATTGTTTTGGGAGGGGAGGGGAGGGGAGGGGAGGGCTTGGCTGGGAAACACTCTCTTAGTTCTGTGATTTCTAGTCTTGAATAGTTTTTTTTTTTAAACTTTATGCCTGTAGTAATTAAAGCTAGTTAGGTTTCAATCTGGCTGGTTTTAAAGTAGCCAAGCAGGTTATTCCCCCCTCCATCTTCTTTTCCCACCCATTCTCTCTTTAAAGCAAAGCAGTGTAGGGAAGAGGTACCCATTTTAAATAAAAATAATCAGTGAATTAATTCTCTGTAGTTTATGCACAAGATAAGCAATCCTGGTGTGTGACCATTAAACTTGTCACTAAAAGCAAACCAATATTCTTACTCCTTCATGCTAAGTAGGAGTGGATTTTAATAGAGACCATTGGACATTAATTGAAGTGGGTGTTTTTCTGTGTATTCACTTAACAACTATGTTGCATTGGATGTACCATTTAAGCCTCATTTCTGCTGCATTGACTAAGGTCTATTTCTCACTGATATGCCAGCCCAGGGTTAGAAGGCACATAATGCTGCTACCACACTGAAGCTATGAAAGTCTGGATAGGAGAGGTACCCTGAGTTTCATGGTGAAAGTAATTCTAAATGAGACAAAACAGATCAATTAAGCTTGATCTTGGGCTGTATTGTTTAAAGCGTGCATGACAGAAAAAAAAGGATCTTAAACTCTGTACTTACAAAACTAGATGTTTTGATGTACATGTTTTTCAGAGAGTCCTCTATGTTACTGTCTTAGATATTTTGAGGATCATTTCATCCTGTAAGGCCTCACTTGCAGTCCAATGCCATTTCCACACTAAACTGTTATAATGCTATTATTCTACTTTCCACATCCTATGGAATCCTGGGGTTTGCAGTTTAGGGAGGGGCCTCAGGCACAAATTGATTACCCTCGTGGAGACTAACTTAAGCAGCTACTTTATATGAGATTTTTCTGGTGTGTATACCTGGTAGTATGTAATTTGGCTTAGTTGTTTGAGAATTGTGTTCATTTTTACATGGCAGTATACGTATTGGAAGCTGTAACAATAACCCAGAATAGTTAATAAAAGCAATTTCTACTTAAATTACTTAATTGTGTGCATGTGCCTTCAAGCTGCCTGTTGACTTACAGCAACTCAATGAATTTCATAGGGTTTTCTTAGGAAAGGACTACTCAGTAGCAGTTTTGCCAGCCAGGCCAGAAAATATTACTTCTGATTAGTCCCAGGACTGTCACAGGGTGAATTTGAAAGTTGTTGCAAATACTAAACAAGCAGTCCTTTACTTTCACAAAGAGGGTGGACTTTCTTTTGTTTTAGTTCCTTTCTTTGGTCTTAGTTTTCTTTTTGTTTGTCTCTTTCTTTCTTTTTTAAAAAGTGCTCTTATAGACATTAGGGACTTGTTTCCACAATGACTGTTGCTTGTTCTTTATGGCACTAGCATATGGACATTAGCCTTAGGGCTACTTTTCATATTTCATGTGAAAACTGTGTTTGCAATGGATGGCAAACCATGGGAACCATGGTGTATAATGTGTGAAAAACAGAGGTCTGTCCTCTGTAAAACATTTACGGATACTGTGCTGTCCATACCATTGAGAACAATAAGATGATGGCCTCGTGCAGTACATGCTTGGGGCAGCAATGGCAGATTCTTAACCATGTGATGTACTTTATCCTTATTGTTCTTGTTATTTTAAAAATGACTTTAGATTATTTTAATTTGTTGGTTTTTTATTATGAGAGCTATTTTTTTTAAAAAAAATATTTTTCTCATCAAGTTTGTATCTTATTTTAACCTTTGTTAAAATAGGTGGTAAGCCACCTTGGGTTCCATGTTGGGCGAAAGCCAGGATATAAATTAAATTAAAATTTGTTTGTTTGCTTGTTTGTTTGTTTGGAGTCTTAAGGCTCTATTCCTCTGCTATGCAACTGTCTGTGGTCTTCCTAAAGTAGCCTGAAGCCTCAGATATACTGGAGGACTCTCCTGTATCACCATTGTTAAATTAAATTGTTAAATTAAAATTGAATTAGCACTCTGCTGATCTTCAGTACATGAAGTAGGAAGAGGGTACCATCTTGTCCTTCACCTTAAGCTGCAAAAAGTATTGGTCAAGACCTCTCTGCATGTATATACTAGGGAAGCTGATTGGGTAGTTACTCCCTAATGCTTGTGCACAAGCTTTTATGGATGTGCATTTGTTGTCACTCAAAATGGTAGGAGGAGGAATCTTCCTTCAGGACATCTGGTCTGACAATGTGCTTTTAGCTTTGCAATTCTGAGTGATACTTCAGTGGATTCTGTTGGGCTGAGGCCTGTTGGCTACCATTTGAGTTCTGATAATGTAGCCCTAGCATCAGTGATGCTTGAATAGTTCACTTTCCCTTGCTATGACCCGGTCAGTAGCTGAGAATGCGAGTGGCATCTTTATTTGGGCTGTAAAAGAGACAGGGGTTAGCAGAAGCCGTCTAACAAGGCCACTTCACATGAAAGGCTATTAGATTCAGGTCACTGAATCTGGTCGTCTGCATTTTACAACAAAGTCTAAAAATGCAGATTTGTGGCAACCTATGTTAATGAATTCCAACTGCTTGAATTTCACACTGAATAATGGCTGGAATTATGAGCAATGCTGATTTACAAGACTTGGTTGAGTGCAATTTTTTTTCAAGGTTTAAGTTGATAGAATGCTGAAATACCACACTATTTTTATTAATGAATGTTCTTTGCTGCAAATAATGTGTTGGCAAAGGGATGAATTCCTTTTTAACAATAAAACAAAAGTGATAGATTGACAACTTCAGATGTCTAATAAATTTTTTAAAATTCAGTATCCCATTTTAAATGTAATTTTGTACATACGGAGAATAGAAAATGATACCTCTTTACCCTGAGGCTGCTCTGTTTTCATACATCAAAATATTCTATTTAAATTTAGACTTTGATTTGCTAACTGGCATAGTGTATAAGGTTGAAGAAGAGATTGTAAAAAAGGCAGGAAATCTGTATCTTTTTAAAAAAAACCCTAGGTGTATATGCTTCATGTGTCCTGTCAAGGTGAGATGTTGCAGTTTTTAAATTTATAAATTTGTGTTACAGAGTCTGTATGAAATGTCTTTATTTTGATGCATGATCCCCAAATCATAAGTGCATGGGCCAGCAGATATCGTACAACTTTTTATATAAGATACAAAAGTTAATATATAGTTTAATTATGACAAATTAATGTAATAAACAAAAATTTAAATCATGCTTAATTTGGACTGGTCTGTGTCCTTTGGCTTGTGCACTGAAGGCACAGTGATCATAAAATGTTATGATAATTCAAATATCCAAGAACTTTTCAGTCCTTCCTTCTCTTCTGCTCATCTTTTGTATAGTAGATTATGGAACTTAACTCTAAAACACACCATTTACTTGTACAAAGCATTTTTCAAGTTTCTTTTAAAGGCAGGGTTGTAGGGGCAGTTTGCAGACTAATTTATTTGAGATGTCTGAAATTGGTTACTTACATTGACAAGCTATTGTTTCCCAGTTTTCTGTGTGAATTCCCTTGTTTGGGTTTACCAGTAGCTAAACTGAAGTCTCTCAAATATTGATTACATGAACCACATGAATTTGAAACACACTGTGAGAAAAGCAATATGCACCATTTTTTGTCAAGCTTCTATAATATGTCTTTGTAGAAAGAAGGAAAAAGCCTCCTTTTGCACCTAAATCATAGAAGGTACAAATCGCAAATGTTTTAAGAAACAGAAATAACTTTGATTTTATTATAAGATCAAAGAATGTGTAGTTGTAAGTCCTGCTGAATGCAGTAGGAGTTGGATGTACATAATATTGCAGGTTGAACATACATAGTATAGCAGAATAAAAAAGCTTTCTTGCCTAGGACTTCCTGAAATTATTCTGCACATGATTTTAATATATTTAATAGAGCCTTTCTGTTTACTTTTTGTTAGAAAACCTGAATCCCAAACACAGTTATCATTCTAGTCCTTATTTATTCTGAAGTATTCCATTGCCCTTTGGGTGTACCCTTTAAAATGTGTTTGAGATTGCGGCTTAAATATATATTGCTGCAATAAGTGAGAATTACTTTTTTATATCCACTTTTATCACATAACTGGAATAATAATGTTTATCTGAAACCTGTTGGGTCTTCTCAAGAGTATTTTTGTCTTATGTTCTTTTTGAAGGGTGGGCAAAGTATGGTTTAGCACTTTCCTTGCTCATAAAAGAAATCAAATAAAAAAGACATTTCATTTAAACACTGTCATTCCAAAAACACTAAATTAATAGTCCACTTAAAATCATTAATAGTCCAGCAGTGGCTGGTGACTTGCATGTCAGTGGGTCAGGGAATCCATTCCAGGTTTTAGTCTGAACTTCAAAGAAGCTGTCCAGGATATTTTATCCAGAATAAATCCAGGACCTTGGTTGGTAACTTTAAAGTGGTAGCTCTCAAATTTTTGTACTCCAGGTGTTTTGAACATCCAGCTCTTAACCAGCTTTGCCTATGCTTTCAGATTCTTTGCTCAGAGTCCAAAACACCTGGAGGACTAATGTGTGAAAGCTACTGCTTTAAAGTTCAGACTAAAAGCCAGAATGAATTTACCACCTCATTGACATAATCCACTGACAGTAAATGTTTATAATTACCACTGGAAATAAACCTCTGCATCTGTCAGAGGAAACTTCCAAGAGCCCTTGAACCTTCTTTAGACTAAATTAAGCATAATTCTGTCTGTGTCAGTAGAACTGATGTTGAACAGGCACAAGATATCAATCCTATATGACTTCACTACACTTTGTAGGGTGTATATCCAAAGGACAGTGGAGCACTTAAGAATACAGACATGCATGTAGTTGGTGCACACGCGCATATATGTTTGTGTATGTATATTGTATAACTACAGATAGTGCATTACAAGCACAAATTTAAGTATTATAAGCACAGATACTACATAAGACGATATGCACTGTGAACGACTTCTATAGTATATAGTACTGTCCGTAAAGTGGAACTGATTGGATTGAGAGATAAAAGTGGCGCACGGTCACAAAAGCGTTGTGCAGTTGTGATGAAAGAATGGACCATATGTCAAATATACGGGTTCTGGATATAATTCAAATTGACCAAAAGAGTGGGTGGTCAAAAAGCGGGTCATCAAAAAGCAGGGGGACACCTGTATTAACTCCTATACCTTTCCCCCAATATAATACTTTCATTTTTTTCTTGGTATATCACCTTAGCTCGTGGCATTTCAGGCAGCCACTTAAACAATGCAAGTTTCTTTCTTATCCAGTCTGTGCCTCAGCTGAGCATGAAGTAGTATGTATTGATAGCTAATAGGGTGCTGGTTGTGGCATTATCATACGGTTGGATCTGGAGATATGTAATGCAGAAGCACACTGAGAAGTGGGAATGAACCATCAGAAGTGTGGTGCAGTGGACTGTCAGAAGTGTCATAGAGCTGAAGTCCTGAACTTGCTTACCTGGAAGTATATCTTGCTGAACTTAATGGAACTTTTGAGGGAGCCTTACAGGGAAAACATTTCCCCCCATGTTCTCCTTTTTTGGAGAAAAAACTGAAATACCTGTAGGACTTATTTTCTGTTCAAGCCTAAACATGCTTTATCAACATAAAAGTACTCAATAACTTTAGTTACCAAATCTCACCGTTCAGTGCTTCTGCAGCCAGACTAATAGATATGAGGTTACTTTCTTAGATTTCTGAAGGGTACTACCTGGTTCCTTCCTCACTTCCCCCAGCTGCAACAGCTCCCACATCAGTCTTGAAAGTTGCTTTGGGAGGGTGTTGAAACACTTTGTGAAGAGCTAGTGAATAACTCCTTGCAAAGCATTCAAATATGCCCAAGATGATTCTAGCAGATGTTACATCTGATGTTTTTTCTGTGATTCTCAAAGCTTCCAATTTTTCTGTTGAAAAATAGAAATGTTGTCTTTGGAAGAAGTGGAAAATGTCAGGGTTTTTTTTATTGTTTTTTTAAATATATTTTTAAAATTTGTATTCTCTCTTTTCACTAGTGCTGAACTCAAGAGACCTTAAAAAAATTAAAACAGAAGCAGATAAAAGCTCACATCAGTAAAAATATAAAAATGTATATTGGAACCATCAGAGCTAGAAACAATTTAAAATTCAATATCCATTAAGAAGAAAGAAATAACAATACAGTGCACTGCTAAAATCCATTCCCCATAAGCAGTCAGTTCCTGAAAGCCTGTTAAAAACAAGGAAGTTTTCTCTTGCCACTGGAAGGGCACCATGGAGGGTACAAGTTTACCTTTACTCGGAAATCTAATTTTTCCAGAGCATGAAAGCAGCTGCTTAGAAGGAGCTCTACCGTGTTCTCTGCCAGGCATGCTTATGATGGTGGCTGGGTGGAGAAGAAGGCCTCCATTTGAAGATCTCAAAGCCAAGACAAGCTTGTATGGTAGAATATGGTTCCTCAGATAAACTAGACCTGAGCCTTGTAGGCTTTATAAGATATAGCCAGGATTTGTAATTGAGTCAGGAAACAAAGTAGTAATCAGGAGAATAGTTGCAAAAGGAAGTGTTGTACTTCATAAACCTTACCAGCAGTCTGGCTGCAGCTTTTTGTACCAGTTGAAATTTCTGAACACTCTTCAGAGGCATCCCCATATAGAGAACATTACAGTAATCCAGTCTGATTCCCCCACCTTTTTTTTTTTGTCTCTTACCCTTTACATTTCTACTGCTGTGTAGACATTGATGTTGATGATCATCACCATTACCACCACCATCTTGGTTGTTATTCTGCCTTTTCTGCAAAACTAGTACTCAGGGCACCTTACAAGTAAATACAATGTACTTAAAAGATACAAAAGATACATTACATATAATTAAACTAACAGCAGCATTAAAAACATTTTGAAAGATAGAATTAAAATGATAAAAGGCCATTAATAACAGTATAGTCCCCTGTTAAAAGCCCTTTCTTTAACAAATTAAGTTTTCAAAAGCTTGCGAGAAAAAAAATTCTTTGCTTGTTATGAGAAGAATAGCAAGAAAGAGGCCATTCTACGCTACCTAGGAAATAAGTTCCAGAGTCTAGGATTACACAGTTAAGTATAATGCCATAGTAAAAGATATTTTGCCAAATACTGCTGTTAGGTACATCTTTAGTGGGGAAGGCATTCCATAGGAAGGCCTGTATATGTAAACACAGAAAATAGGGAGATTCATGGGAAGAAGCAGTGCCAGATATGGATGCAGTTATATCCTTGTCTGAACTGAGTATCGTGAATTTTGTTCAAGGGTTTATACCACAAGGGCAGGGGAAATCATTTGAATTCTATAAGCATAACATCAAATGTTGAGGAAACAGGGAGTAATGACTTTTTCAAATATGTCTGTAACAGATGATGAACTTGAAAGCTACAGATTTGCCTTCTTCTAAATACAGTGTTTTTATCAGTGTATGAAAATATTCCTAATGAGCCATTTGTAAACAAGGAAAGCAGTTGATAGAAGATTTTTTTAAAGTTTTTAATTAACATCCCAGTTATAAAGTTTGTACAGTACAAAGGAGAAGATTCTGACTTTGGTTTTGTTTTGTTCAAATAGACTACATCAGTGGTTCATGAGTTGGACAGCAGCCCATAGATCATATAGTGCATACACTGGATTAGATACAGATTGCTGGTTTAATGAGTGACTCATGGTCATGGTGTCAGTGAGGAATAAGAGCTGTTCAGTGCTTGAAACAGATCATGAGACAGATAGATGGATTTTACCTGTCCATTTTTATTGATACAGTTCAGCATTGTGTATTCCTTGAGTTGTCTGTTCAGTGCAGTACTTTTTTTTGAAATGCTGTATTACATCTTCAGGTATGAGATGAGCAGCATGAGTCCACAGGCACTTTCAGTGATCCCTGTGTACTTGGCCAAATGAAGATGTATGCTCATTTAGGTTTCTGAAAAGGGTGGGGGAGTGAAGGGAGTAACAGAATATTAGTGTTCTTTAGGTTTAGTTGACTATGGAGGAGAACATGTAGGTGTAGAATAGATTATTGTATATTTGAATTATGTTTGCAATCAGAGCCTGATACTTGAAAGATCAGATTCTATAGCGCTCCCCCATGGAATAGCTTTTTCAGCTGCTAAGAGCAGTGAGAAGTAAAATGTCCACCAAAGGTTGTCTTGGAGTCTCCAGAATTCATTTTCCTGGCTCTCAAAAGCACATGCTAAACCTTTCCATATGGCCGCAATCTTGTTGAGTAATCCCAATTTGAGTTAAACCTACTGACTCATTTGTTGAATGGTCAGTCAATGTGTAGGTAGATCCAATTGATTTAATAGGTCTATTGGACCTGCATCTTAGAATTCAGTTTTAAGGTCTTCTGATTTATGTATCCCTCTGTCCAGCGGTATGACTACCAGCACAACTAAAATTCCTTATCTTGCATTGAAGATTGAAAAGAATAGAAGGTAAATGAGTGTGACAAACCTGTGGCACTCCAGATGTTGCTGGACTATATTCCACTGACCAGCACTAAGAAGTTGAAGTCTAACAACATCTGGAATGTCACAGGTTCTTGATTCCTTCCTTAGGGTCTACAGCAAATAATGACCATTGGCAGTTTAAGCACAGAGAAATGTGGAATCCGTATGTCCACAGACGGAAAACATGACATCTATAGGTGAGACTGATACTTCCCTGGGTTTCATTAAAAACAAGAGATGGGCCACTCAGTCTGTTTCTGGTCCACATTCATATACATTCACCATAACTCAATTTTACTTTGTTTCTGTATTAATCTGTAATTTTTAAAAATCCACATGACAATTTGATATATATAGAGAGAGAGGGAGGGAGAGAGAGATGGAATCCTCAACTTTATCTGAAAATATAAATTCCAAGTCACATTTGTTTAGACCCAGTAACTTCATTTGAACACAGCTTAGGGCAGAATCCTTATGAAAATTAAGTTCTGATTTGCACATTATTCCTAGAGTTACAGACTAGGTTAATTTGTATCAGAATTCATAAATCTCATGTTACTCAAGTAATCTAAACACAAGCAGCAGAGGGATTAATTCTTATTATGTATGTTTATATATCCTGGCTGTTGAATAAACTGTTGCGAGCAAATCTCAATATTCCTTTAAGAACAAATAATAGAAAAGCAAAGATTTTTTTTTAATTTGTGGAAACTGCACCTTTAAAAAACTGAAGTTTTGATTAAGAAATAAGAAAATAGCCAAGAAACACACTTGAAATGCAAATGTCTTAATTTTCTAATGTTTGATCTGGAGATGCTGTTGTAATTTTAGTTAACTTTTGTAATTCTTTATCTCCTTTTTAAAAAGGAGTAAAATGATTTAAGTGGGTTTACATACTGCCTTAACAACTTTCACAATAGTAGAAAGCTCTCATCAAGCATGTTATCAGATTATTTTATTATGCCAACATTAATATTGGAAGCACACACATAATCTGGAGTCAGCAGGTTCATACACTACTATCTCATTAAATTTTCAGGCAAAAGCTGCAAAAATTAATTGGAGGCGTGTAATAGTTTAGAATGTGAGCTGGCTTATGGTAATATAAATTACATGAAGAGAAGACAGTTTTATATACTGAGAGAGGGAAAACTGGTTTACTTTAATGAGAAGAGATAGAAATGTGGAGCTATTTTTTCATTACAGATGCACTCTAAACTGTTTGGACTTACTTGATGAATAGAGTTAATTCTCTGCTACAGTTCCAATAATTCATGTTGCACAGTTTAATGACTTCTAGATAAAAACAGGATTGAAATGTTAATTTCTATGAAGAAATTGGAGCACTCTCGTATATCAGGGCTTTTTTTTCTATTAAACTACTAGTTAATTTCACTAAACAGGTCTCTGGAGATATTTCATGCTACATCGAGCTTTGCATGTCCTTATTTTGGTTTGGTTTTTAACATTGGCTACAGGAGAATTTCACTTATACTGAAAAGCCTTCTGTCTTAATGCATTTATTTTAAAGTGAGGATTTGATGTGTTTTATTCCAGTTTATTTAGACTGCTTGTTTATTCTACTGAGATTTCCTTAGAGTTCATTCTGATTTTTCAATTGCTGAAAAAGAGCTTAGATGTGTAATGATTTAGATCCAAAAGTGCCTTCTGTAACTAGGAGTGTTGTCCACTTAAGGAAGCACTGTATTACACCTCCCACTATAACAGTGGTGAGCAATGTAGGAATATCTGGAAGCCAGTAATGGATCCCTTTGCAGGCCATCTCCCTCCAAAAATGTTTTTAAAACTTGAAAAACAAAACAATACAGTGACAACCACTTGAATGCCATTTGATGACCAATTATGGAATAGTGAGACCAGACTCAAAAAGTTGGGTTAAATTCACTGCTTGAGTACCTCCTCAGTCTCTCCTTGATTGAAACAGCTGAGCCCCAAGGGCAATCCAGTAATTGAGTTGCTCCCCAACTGGTTGTAATTGGAAAGTAACACATAGTACTCCCACTAAAGCTACAGGATTCTGCAAATGAGAGCCTGAATCTCAGGTTATCCTGAGGGTAGACTCCTTCCTCACCCCCTGGACGATGGGACCTTGAAGAGGAAGTTCCAGAGCACCAGTCTACACCAAAGCGGTGCCAAAGATGTACATTAAAGTCTTATATTCTCCTACAGCTACCAGTCATGGACAAGGAAGGAACTTCTGCTTATTCACTTTCCTCTATGTTGTATACCACCCTCACCCCCTGTTGTAACCCCCCCCCGAACAACAGTTTATCCTCCTCCAACAAATGAATGTCATCTTCCCTGTAGAGCTCTGGTCTTTAGAAAGCAAAGGTGATCAACGAGGCATATGAAGGTGCACAGATAATTTATAGCCTGGCACCCTGCCCTTCTCATGTGCTGTGGTCTGGTGCCAAGCACCAGCGTCTGAATATCCTGGTCTTACCATGGAAGGCATCAAACTAGTGCCCTCCCTTGCAGTGTTCCATGCCATGCAAGACCTGGTACAAATTTCCGTTAAGGCTTCCCAAAGTAGCAGTCTTTTTTTTACTTGACAATTAATCCTCACCAAACAATGATGGTCTGCCCCACCCCATTAGCAGAAGCTGCATGTGATTTGCAAGGCAGTGTGTTACCCATCCCTGCATTATAGCTCTACAGGAAACAAGTCTAAATATGTTCACATTAGAATTTAACCAAACTCTTTTTCAAGCAGAAGCGTGAGAACCACTGGACTATTTTATTTGCTTCCATATGTATTTGCTTGTGGTTTTCCTTTCCAGTTTCATAATTGAAATTTTCTGGGTGGCAACTGTTAACATAACAGTTAAAATAGTAATACAAACTTTTACAAAACCCAATTACAGTATAAAACAGGTAACAAAGATTAAGCTGTAAAACTGGCTATCTCAAGCTTTTAAAAGGCAATACCTCAAAATTAATTTTAGCTTTGAAAAGCTCCCTGAAAAGCTTGGGAAAACAAAATAATAATAATAATAATAATAATAATAATAATAATAATAATAATAATAGTAGTAGTAGTAGTAGTAGTAGTAGTAGTAGTAGTAGAAGAGAGGGTGTCTGTTGCCTTTGTGTGCCTTCATGTGAGTGAGAAGGGGAAACAAAGTAGGTACCAGGTGAATGGGTAGGATATTCCATAGAGTCCTCTCTTTCATAGCTGGCCATGTAATATCACTTGGTAATGGTTCTCACAGAAGGCCCCTGACAGTGACTAAGATCCAGCAAAGAAGATAATGGGAGGGAGGGACCCTTGATGTAACCTGGTCCTAAGCCATCTGTGGCTCTGATTGCTAACATACGACCTTTGAACTGAGCTAAGAAATGGAATAGGGTGCAAGAAAACACTGGCATGATAAGTTCAAAATTTTCAGGCCAGTCAACAATCTTGAAACCATGTTTTTGGATTAATGGAAGTTTTCAAACCAGTCTCAAAAGCACCCAGATACAATGCATTATGGTAGTGTAAAATACGGGTTACCAGAGTGTGGATAGATGCAACCGAGACTCCCAGATCTCCATTGATAATACCTTTATTTAGGTCAAACCGAAGGTGCAAAAAATTACACTACCTTTTAAAGCTCACTGACCTTTTTCATCAGGCAAAGATGGTACAAAGTTCATGTAAGGGAAAGAAAAGTGATGTTGCTGAAGTCAGGATGCAGGGGAGCATGTTGTTCATTTCAGTGCTAAAGAAAAAGCCGCAAGATTTTAGAAGCAGAAGGCCATATTTAGTTCTCCATTGCTGCTATAAAGTCTTTTCCTCATCTCTATGACATCATGCTGTTATGAAGTCAGGCGTTCCTATGTTAGGAGAGTAGGTAATTGTTGTCACACTGCGACTGTACAGGTAGATTTACTGTTGATATATCGGACAAAGATGGTAAAAAGGCACACTGCTGCTGAGCAAAACTTTATCTCTGGTCGTGATGCTGGAGCACTGAGTACTCCAGAATGGTGACTGATAATTTAGAGAAGTGCAGATCAAGCTGCCTGATGAGGGGAATCAATATTGCCCCCTACCCCACCTTATACTGGGAACTAGTACCATATTTTTCCTTCTTTCCTGCAAATTCTTCAGAGTTTGGCTGCCAATGAGCTGTTGACTGGCACTAGCCCATGGACCATCACTTTGAATAGCACTGCCTTAGGGTATCTTTGCTTTAGGAACAGTTCCCTCCAGAACCATTTGAATACCATCCAGCATGACAGATTCGCCACCTACTGACATCTTTGTCTATTTTGAATCTCATGTTATTGGCCTTCTTTCAGTCTATTAATGCACTGAAGCAGGGATCCATTGTCTCTCCAGAATTTGATGAGAGAGAGAAGAAGAGCATTATTTCTTCGTGTTGATGGCACCACTTTGAAATTGCCCAGTGTAGATGCTAAACAGTATTTGAGATAAGAAGCCTCGAAGGACCCCACAAAAAATGTCTGTGTATTTTGGTTGTGAACTGATATTTTTTCATACCACTTTGGAATCAGCTATTCTAATTTAAGAATGAATTCACTACAAAGTGATATATCCAACTGAAGGAGTGAGTCTGAAGGATACCATGGTCAAAGCCACTGAAGAGGTTGTAAGAGAATTAGCAGGGTTGTATTTCCATTGTCTGTCTCTCAACAGAGGTTGATGCAGTATGTGACTGCTGTAAAATCACAAATTCCATGTTAGCCAATTAGAAGCTGAATCAACAATAAAATTACCAGTATCAAACTGACCATATACAAATCCATGGTATAACGCTGTGTACCATGCTGTGTACAGTTCTGATCGGTGCCCTTATGAGAGATACGGCAGTGCTAGAAAAGGTGTAGAAAAAGATAATGAAAATGATCAAGGGACTGGAGCAATTCTCTGGTGAAAACTACTCTGGGGATGTTTACTGACAGGAAGAAAATCAGTTCATATGAAATGTAGGAGGAGACTTACACATGAAGTGCTAAAAAGACAAATAAAGAAGTCTGGGAACTTGAATTCTTCCTAGAAGTTAAAAGACTAAACTGAAGCTATCATACTTTGGAATATCATAAGACAATGTGGCTCATAGAAAACATGATAATTCTTGGTAAGATGGAAGACAGTAGGAAAAGAAGACCTCATTACAGATGGATAGGCTCATAGAGGAAGCTGCTATTTTCAGTCTGCAAAATGTGATCCTGGCTGATAATAGAAGAGTATCTTGGAAATCTTCATTCGCAGGGTCTTCATAAATCTAAGCCAAATTTCCTTCAATTAACAACAAAAGTTTAGTTTAAAGAAAGGATGTGTGAGGGAAGATCTTATAGAAATGTATGAAATTTTTCTGTGGTATGAAGGTAGGTGAGAAGAAGCCCCAAGTGATGGGAGATTCAGGACATAAAAAAGTAACTCTGTCACTCATCATACAGTGGGTCATTCACTTTTGCGGGGGTTTGGGGCACAGGACCCTTGCAAAAAAGAGAGGGGGAATATCTTAAGTCTTATTAGTGACCAAATTAGTTTCAATTCGAAACCCATTCTTGGATCCAGATTCATATGTATGTGCAGTATCAGCTGATTCCAAGAGGATCTGCACATGCACAGCTACTGGATTACCAAAGAAAGGAATATTACTTATCAGTCTTATCTCAGATTTCTTGGCCAAACATTGGCCAAATTATGTCCTCCATCAAGGAAGTTGGCGTTGTCACTGTACTCAAGTTTAAGCAGCCTTCCAAACCAGATAGATAATCCCTTTTTATGGAATGTGATCAGTATTGGCAAGCAAGTGTTGAACATACAGGTGGTTGATTAGATTTGTCCAATCTTAGTTCTCAGCAACTTAAAACCATTCATACAAATGACACCAGATGGTGCTTTGATGCCCCGACTAATTACACTGTATTAATTTTGTAGTTTGAATTATGTTGTATGGGAAATTGTTCATCCTCCAAATATCTTATAAACAGGTTAAACTATACTGCCAAAGGTACTGCTGGTCGTTCTCCTTGTTTTGATTTGACTGTGTTGAAATGGTAGTTGAAAGGAAATTCTCTTTTGTTGTTGCCACTGCCCACATAGTAATAAGTTCTAATATATGTTTGGTTAGACTCCTCCAGTCTCCTATCATCCATCTGCTTGACAGAAAACCAGAGTAAGATTATAGCCTGCTACATGATGACATGTTGGGACAGCCCCATATATTCTTCATTTATTCATGTGGCACTATTAAGGTGTCTCAGTGTAATCTATTTAACATAAAACTGTGCAGACTCCTCATCTCTTTGCACAAGTATTAACAGAAGAGTACTAGCAGTTCATTCCCATCCAACAGAGGTTCTTTGGAAACAACTTATTTATCACCTTTTGGTCTATTTCCTGCTTAACTAGCTCATAAAATCACACTAGAACAACTATAAAATAGTAGATTCTAAAGCCCACAAATCAGGCTGAACTTGAAGTGCAATAAAAGTCCCCTACTGACGCTCAAGAAAAGCAAACAAGGAGATAAAGTCATCTATTGACACTCAACAGAATGAAACAGGAAGTGCTGAAGGAGGCTGGCCAAATGCAAGGAACCCCCAAAACCCTAGATCTCTCAGCCATTGTTCACATGATTCTGCTAGGAAAGGTCCACAAAGCAGGGCCTTTCTTATAAAATATATCCATACAAGACAGTGTACTTTTTCAGATGTTGGTGAGCTGGTTGGAATATGAATTGTGCTCAGGACAATGTTCATTTTTTTTTAAAAAAAAATTAAAACTAGTAATACAGTCAAGACGGAACACACAAAGGAATAAAACTATGCAATAAAATTTGAGAGGCTTTAAAATGAAAGAGTGACAAAATGTTCTATAGTGGAACAGAACGGCTTTTACTAACCATCTAAACTGAGCAGGGAAGAAACTGGTATCATTTCCTTTAGGTGGGAGTTCTATATTGGGATGTGACACTGCAAAAACCCTGATAAATGTGTACCAATGTGGCTTTGCCTAAATGGAGGAACATAAAATATGCTCTCTAGTAATTATGATAAATTTTGGACAGTTTCATATGGAAAGGCTTTAAAGATAGTAATGGTTCCATCATTTTGAACTAGCCCAGGAACAGATGTGGTAACCAGGGCATCTACTTAAGAAGAGGGGTTATATTCTCCATTTGCCTAACTGAGGACATGGGACTATGGAGTTCTGAAATTGTGGTCCAGAAAAATTATATTTTTGAGCTCTGGTTTAGTCATTATGTGAGTTCCAGGTATTTTTCAGTGGTGGTTCCTCAAGAGCACATTAACCTTCCACTTTGATACTGGTGGAACATTTTTTCCACTGTCACCATAAATGGATGGGAAAATACATTTGTTTCATTTTTTGGAGTGATGTGTCTGTAAATATGAACTACTTGATTGGAAGATATCACTAATATTTGTGGTTTAAGATAAAATATAGTTTCAGAGGATTTGAAAGGTCTGCTAGTCATCAAATGCATGATATGTTTTCTTTACATTTTCACTTCTACTTCCTTCTAAGATAGGTTTATATAGTAGCATTTCTTTATGGATTGCCATTTCTACTTCTTCTTCGTGGTCTCTGTGCCTTCATACACTAGGAGCTTTAGCGCCTGCGCGGTAGCGTTCGGAAACTTCTAGAGCTTGTTCGCTTGGCGGGAACCCCTCCCCCACGCCGGTACTGCGCATGCTCCTCCCGCCGAGCAACGGTCTCTCCTCAGTTCTTTCTCGTCCGCCGCCGCGTACGGAAGGTTCTTTAGTTTGTTCCTCTCACGTCGTGCTTGGCTGCTGTTTTTCACGGTTTTACGGACTTTCGGACTGTCTTTGACCTCTCTTTCGGACTCCCCCTTCGGCTTTCGTTTTTTTGGATTTCGGAGTTTGGCGTTTCTTCGTCTTATGTCCGCGCTCTTTAAGAAGTGCGTGTCCTGCGGCCGCAAGGTTGCCCTCAACGACGGCCATAAGGAGTGTCTCTTCTGTTTGGGCGAGTCCCACAATATCCGGACTTGCCAAATTTGTAGGGATTTTACCCCCCAAACTCTTCGCAACCGCTCCGCGAGACTCAAATCTTTTTGTTGGGAGCAGTCTCTGCGGGCGATGAGCGAGACCTCCACTTCCAAGATGGCCGACAAGAAGACGACCACGCCATCGACGGTATCGGCGGCTCCTTTCCGTCCACCTCGTCGGTATCGGGCTCGGTACCGGCGAAACGCCGATCTCGGCGTTACCGAGGATCCCGAAGCTGTCGTCGGCTGCCAAGTCAGCTAAAGGATCCTCGACGGCGAGGAAGGCTGAGGCTCCCCTTACGGAGACGCCTGCAAAAAAGCGCCCTGCTCCGGACGGAGGCAAGGGCAAGGAGAAGGAGAAGAAGAAGAAGAAGGGAAAAGAAGCGCTCCCCGGCTGGGGACGCTCAACCTCCTACTCCTCCTCCTACTCAGCAGCCTTCCAAAGGGCGAGGCGAGTCCGTCGACCTCTCGGAGGATGAGATCGAGGACGTTCCCCAACAGCGCCCGGACTCGCCTGTGGCAGACCCTCCAACCCTGGTGGAGGAGCGCCACCGCCCTCTTAGCCGTCGCAGGTCGGCCGACCTGCAGCAGAGAGGCCCTCTGCTTCTCCGGAGCGGCGTTCGACCTCCTTCAGGTCCCGGTCCCGCTCTTCCGAGCGTCCGGTGGCCTCGCCGCCTCCGAGGGAGACAAGAGAGGAACAACCTCGCTCGTCTCCTCAAGATACACCTCGGCGTCCTACGTGGCCAGGTACGCGAGGAATCTGAGTGGAGAGAGCGCCCGGCCTCCTTCGGTCCATTCGCCATCGTACCGGGATCGGTACCATCGTGGCCCGAGTCGCTGGGAGACCTTCCGGAGGTCCCGGTCACCTCGTCGACAGCGCGAATCGCGCTCGCCTAGAGGGGACGAGGCTCGGTACCGTCGACGCCGAAGCCGATCTCCGTCGGACCGCCGCTCCTTCAGCCGCTCTCCCTCCCCTCGATATCATAGGGCGAGGGAGCCTTCACCACGGTATCGGGCGATATCGCCACCTCCTAGGGTCACGGCAACGGCGACGCGCCCTACGGAGTCGGTGGTGACTGGCGGGCTACGACGACGTCAGCCTGCCAGACTACCCCGGTCACCACCAAGAGGGTGAAGTCCGTGGTCAGCCATCCAAGCGGGGGCGCTGCTGCTACCACCGCCCCGGCTGCGGAGAAGCCTAGGAAGGCAACACCTGCGGCGACTACGAAGGAGCCGGAGAGCGAGCGGCGAGAGGACTCACCGAGCTCGGAGTCGTACGACTCGAGTGGGGAGTTGAGGTATCTGAGGCGGCCCCCCAGGAGTCCCCCCGTTGGGATTCGGGGACCCCCCCAGATTCTGCTCCAAGGACGCCACCAGTTCTCTGCGATGCTGCTCCGCATGGCCACTACCCTCGGCCTTAAGATCGCCGAGCGGACCCGGACGACGACCCAGCCTTCCCGTCTTCGAGGAGAAGCGACCTTCCACGGCCCCGCCCTCCCTGCCCCGGGACCGACTGGTGAAGGCCGCCTGGGATAGACCGGCCTCGGCTCAGCCGATACCGCAGCGGTTAGAACACCTCTACAGGGTGCAGAAGGATAACCCCGGGTTTTTTTTAATCACCCTGCACCGACTTGTGGTCGTCGAGTCCGCGCAGACGAAAGGCTCCGGCAGGCAACACACCACCCCCCGGAAAAAAGGGGGCAGGAAGTTGGACGCCTACGAAAGGGAGGTCTTTCGGCTGCCTCCTTAGATCAGGCTGCCCAACACTCAGGCTTGCCTCGCGGCATACCTGAAGAAAGTGCTCGATCGCCTGCAACCAGCGATGGAAGCGGTCCGGAGGACATCCGCCAGCCTCCTCCGTGATCTTCAATGAGGCTATCTCCATCGCTCGGCACCAGATGGCCTCCTCCCGGCACGCAGTGGAGATCGCCTCCCGGGTCATGGGGGACCGTCGGCCTCCGCCGCCATGCTTGGCTTCGACCGGCCGAATAGGAGGACACCAGAAGGAGGATTGAAGATCTCCCCTTCGACGGTGAAGGCCTATTCAATTCGTCCACAGACGAGCTTTTGGGCAATCTCGTCAAGGCGAACTACCGCAAAAAAGAGGGGGAGCCCGGGCCCCGCAGACCCGCAGGGCCTCCCCTTTCCCACCACCTGGGACATCTTTCCCCCTCGTCGTTCCAGCGTTTGGCCCAGTCTGGACAGTCGAGACCGTCCTCCGGCTCATCGGCCAGGCGCACGTTAGGCGGCGCCCGCCTTCGTCGAAGAAGTCCTCCTCCGAGACAAAGTCTCGGTTTTGACGTGCCTGGCAGGACCCGCCAATACCCACTCTTCAGCCTACCATCAGCGCTCGGAACCGACCGACCCCGCTCGACACCTAGCGGAGTGGCAGTATGTCATACGGACTCTTGGGTGCTTTCCATCGTCCGTCTTGGCTCGCCTCGAGTTCTCGATATTTCCTCGCCTTTATTACTCCCCCGTCGAGTCCGGCCCTCCTGGAAGAGATCCAATCCCTCCTCCAGAAAGGGGCGATCGGCAGCTCCCGCAAGAGGCCAAGACCACCCGGGTTCTTCTCCAGGACTTCACGGTACCGAAAGCCGACGGGACCCCCCGGCCGATCCTAGACCTCAGAGGGGTGAACTACTACATCCGCCCCAAAAGGTTCAAGATGGTCACGATCCGTCGATCCTACCCTTCCTACATCGAGGGGACTGGTTCCCTCCATCGATCTCCGAGACGCATACTTCCATATCGCCAAATTTGCCCGCAGCACAGACGGTACCTCCGCTTCGCAGTCGACGAAACCCGTTACCAGTACAAGGTGCTCCGTTGGACTCTCGACTGCCCCAAGGGTCTTCACCAAGTGCATGGCCCCGGTGGTATCCTACCTGCGGACGAAGGGCGCTTCCGTCTTCCCCTACCTCGACGATTGGCTGTTGGTGGCGTCCTGCAAACAGAGACTTTACCACGACGTCCACATGACGTTGTCACTCCTGACCCGCCTTGGTCTACGAGTGAATCCGAAGAAGTCCCACCCCCCGAGCCGGGGAGGATCTTGGACTTCATCGGGGCGACGCCGACTCGACCTCCGCCAGGGCGTACCTACCAGAGTCTCGAGCACAAACTTTTCCCTCCGGGCCCCGCTCACGCCCTACGGCCCCGACGTTATCTGCGGGAAACGTCCAGCAGCTCTTGGGCTACATGGCTGCGACGACCGCGTACATATCTCGCCAGGCTGAGAGCAAGAAAATCTTCAACACTGGTTCGTCCCCATATTCACCCCCCGCGAGACGAACAGACACTCCGACTGCAGCTGCCGGGAGACGTCCGCTTATCCCTCCGATGGTGGCAGTCGCGACGCAATCTCATGTCGGGGATGCCTTTCCAAAAGCCGACACCCAAGGTGACGGTAAAAGCCCACGCCTCCCCCGTATGGATGGGGTGCCCACTGCGGCGATCTCAGAGTCCGCCGAAAATTCGACGACGAGACCCCTCTTCCCTATCAAAAGCGCTGGAGCTGCTTGCCGTCTGGAAAGCCCTACGGGCGTTCCGCCATGCCGTGGCGGGGCGCACGGTCCTGATTTTGACCCGGACAACACCACCGCCGTCTGCTACATCAACAGACAAGGTGGGACTCATTCCACGACCCTGCTCGACATCGCGCTCGGCCTGTGGGAATGGTGCATTCGCCTGCACACGCATCCCGTGGCGGTTCACCTGGCCGGGCAGGAGAACACCACGGCAGACGCCCTCAGCAGGGACACCTCATCCCATCACGAATGGTCTCTCTCCGGAGAGGCGTTCAGACTGATTCGGGACCGCTGGGGTGAACCATCGATCGACCTCTTCGCGACCAGGGAAAACGCGAAGTGTCGCCGATTCTGTTCCAGAGCGGGCCACGATCGTGCCTCCATCGGGGACGCTTTCCAGTTTCCGTGGACCGGGGAACTCCTCTACGCGTTCCCGCCGTTTCCCCCTGCTCGGCCGGACGATATCGAAAATCCTCGCCGACCGAGCCGACGCGATCCTGGTAGCCCCGTACTGGCCGAGGCAACATTGGTTCGCACCCTGCTACAAGCCGCGCGAGACACCTGCTCCGGTTGCCACCGACACCGGACCTGCTCTCCCACTCCGGCGGCCGAGTCCTCCATCCGGACCTGCCACGCCTGGCCCTCCATGCCTGGAGGATATCGCACTAGACGATCCCGTGCTCGGACCGTCCTCGTCGCGGCCAGGAAGGAATCCACCCGTCGCAACTATCAATACAAGTGGCGACGCTTCCTGACCTTCGCTAACGAGAGGAGTGAGCCGGTATCGCCCGCGGGGCTCTCGACCGTCCTGCACTTCCTCCTGCACCTCCGGCAACAGGGCCTGGCGTTTCCATCCCTGAAGGTGTATCTCTCCGCGATCGTGGCATACCAACCGCCACGATCTGCTGCCTCGGCCTTCTTCAGGAACGATACCGTTAAGCGGTTCCTGAAAGGACTTCATCATCTCTACCCGCCGGTATCGCCGCCGCTACCGCCGTGGTCCCTCTCGCTGGTGCTCTCGCAGCTGACGAAGCCGCCCTTCGAGCCTATGGCGACCTCGGATGACAGGCTCCTGACAATGAAAACTGCCTTCCTGGTAGCGGTGACCTCAGCGAGGCGAGCGGGTGAGATCACAGCTCTTCGTTCCGATGAGCCCTTCACGGTCTTCCACAGGGACAAGGTGGTCCTGAGACCTGACATCTCGTTCCTGCCAAAGGTGGTGTCCAGTTTCCATCTCAACCAGGATATCATCCTGCCTGCCTTCTTCCCGAACCCGACGACACCGTTGGAGCGGTCCCTCCACTCCCTGGACGTGCGTCGGGCATTGGCTTTCTACAAGGACAGGACTGCTTCCTTCCGACAGGCGCCGCATCTCTTTGTTTGCTATGGGCGACGTCGGAGGGGCCTAAAAGTGTCCACCCAGCGCTTCTCCAAGTGGGTGGTGAGGACTATTGAACTGGCGTATGAGCTCGCGAGGAAGCCTCCGCCAGTCCTGCTTCGAGCCCACTCCACCAGAGCTGTGGCTACTTCTGCGGCCCTCCTGCGAGGAGTTGACCTGCATGAACTCTGCCGTGTGGCGACCTGGTCCCAACCATCGACCTTCGTGCGCCACTACAGGCTCGACTGCCGGTCGCGCAGAGATGCCCGGTTTGGACGTGAGGTGTTGGCTTCCGTGCTGTAGGACCTGACCCGCCGTCCGACCGGTAAGCTACACAGTCTCCTAGTGTATGAAGGCACAGAGACCACGAAGAAGAAGAACAGGTTGCTTACCTGTAACTGTGGTTCTTCGAGTGGTCATCTGTGCCATCATCACACCCGCCCTTCCTCCCCTCTTTCTCAGGTCCCTGTAGGTTCTACGGCGGACGACAGAACTGAGGAGAGACCGTTGCTCGGCGGGAGGAGCATGCGCAGTACCGGCGTGGGGGAGGGGTTCCCGCCAAGCGAACAAGCTCTAGAAGTTTCCGAACGCTACCGCGCAGGCGCTAAAGCTCCTAGTGTATGATGGCACAGATGACCACTCGAAGAACCACAGTTACAGGTAAGCAACCTGTTCTTATTTTTGTTGCTGAAAAAAACTTTGTTATCCAGATGTTGCTTACTCAGGTAAATATATAGTCCCTTATGATCCATATCCAAGATAGAGGGTCCACAGGGTTTTTACTGGAGTTCAGGCACTCTTGCATAGTACAGCTAAAGTACCGCTTACTCAAAATGCTTAGGACAAGAAGTGTTTCATATTTTAATTTTTTTTTCATTTTGGGATGCCTGTATTTGCATATACATAAAATACAGGAGATTTCCCGGAAGCCCAAAAACAAATGAGCAGGAATGCCTCAGTCACTGCCTCAAAGACGGAAACAGGTGGCTTGCAGGATTCCCAGAGATCTCCTGTGCAGTAGTGTACTTTTTCCCCCAAATACATATGTCAGATCCCTTGTATCCTCAGTTTCTCAGGTCTCAGTCTCTCTGCAGCCTTGCCTCTTGTACATAACACAAATAGCAAATAAGATGCAAAGCTGGAGAAAGATGAGAGGACCTGTGAAATGGTGAGAGGCATGAACTTGTGCTGAGCACTGTATTTGGATTCCCACAGTTTCACAGATCCTCATGTCTCTCTCTAGCCTTTTGTCTTGTTCATTCACTACTTGTGTTGTATATGAGACACAAGGCTGGAAGGAGACTGAAGATGTGAAAGACAAAGGAGAAGGAGCACAGCAGCTGCCTCCTTGAGAGTGGAAGCATGCAGCTGGTGGCCAAAAGTTTAGATTTTTGGGGAAGAGGGGTTTCAGATTTCTAGATTAGGCATGTTCATCCTGTATGTGCAGTTAAATCAGGAGGTTAAATTGCAACTGGTTTAATTTCTGTTCATCTACAGGGCTAGAAAAGCTTAAAGGTTTAACTGTTAGGCACATACAATTTTCTTTGTGAAATGTGTAGTTACAGGATATGTGCAGTACACACATTATTTGCAGGGCATTTTCACACCACACAGTTATAGAACTACAATTCCACTTGACTGCCATAGCAACATTCCCATGAAATCCTGGTGTTTGTTGACTGGTGAGACTCTATAGTTCTCTGGCTCAGAATTCTAAGTACTCCTTCCTAAACTAAATCTTAGGATTCCATAGAATGCTAATGTGGAATCATAGTGTTATAACTGTAGTGTGAAAGGGTTCCTGGAGCATGGGTCTGGAATTGTAGGCACTTTTTTGTACTGACTGCCTAATTGCACACAGCATTTCCAGCTCTCATTTGTAAATGTTGTATGGCCTTTTCTCAACCCTAAGGGTAGTGTTCAGGCCAATGCCCTTTCAGTTCTTGATTGAATTTCCATAGGTGGTGGTTACAGTTCTTTTTAAATTCCTTAATACTGTGCCTTAAATGCCATGCTGAGATTACGTATCAAATGTTGTTTGGATCGTGAGTGATAGCTGATCACTTAGTTGTTGAGTACAGACAGGCCAGCATAGAAATCTTCTTCTTTTGCCAATATCACTCAGTGGGAAAAGGCAAGTCTTGATGTGGTTGCCTGAGACACTGAATATCTTGTCTGTTGTCTGATGATTTGAAATATTGTACATGCCATTTGTTAGCATGATGGTTTAGAAGAAAAAGGAGAAGCAGAAGTGGAGGCAAGGGAACAGCTTTTTATTGAACCAATGTCTGTCAAGTTTTGAAGTTGCTGGGAATCCTTTATCAAGCTGTACTTAGGTGGTAGCTGATATCTAGAAGGATTTGGTGAGCTAGCAATCAAGTCTCCTCTCCTCTTTGTGTGCAGTTGTTTTTAAATTCCAGCTAACTGCTCACAGCATGGTACAGTCGTTTGAGCACTGGACTATGACTCTAAAGACCAGGGTTCAAATCCTAGCTCAGCCATAGAAAACAACTGAGTGACCTTGGGCAAGACACATTCTCCAAGCCTCAGAGAAGGGCAAAGGCAAAGATCCCTCTGAACAAATCAGGCCAAGAAAACTCTTTGATAGGTTTGCCATAGGGTTACTATAAGTCACAAATGACTTGAAGGCACACAGCAACAAAAAATCTGAATTTTGGAACATTTTGGATTTTGGGATTCCAGGTAAGAGATACTCAACCTGTAGCAAAAATGAAAATTAGAAAGATGGACACCATTATAGTGGAAATGGATAAATAATTAGTGGAAACAAGAACATGCCACTCCAAGCCAAGATACTGTAATTGCAGTCATTTAGTGCTTCTCAATGGTAGTTAAAGGAAACTTTTCTATTTGGAAAGGTTTTTGAACACCTTTTGAGTGTTAGGTTCTGTGGACAAGAATAAAGGAGTACTCATCGTTCAAGAGCAGAGCGTGGAGTTTGGATGTAGAACATCCTAGGTTCAATCTCTTTATATGTCCAGATGGAGTGGGATGAGACCTCTTTCTGTAACCCCGAAAAGCTGCTGCCAACCCATATAGGCTACTGGTTCTCAATCTACAATCTTCCCAGTGTTTTTGACTTCAGACCCAAAAGCGCCATTCAGTAATCCAGAGATCCTAGTAACTGAACTCCAAATTCTGGAGGTAATGCTATCTAAATAATATTGATCTAGATGGACCAGGGGACCTCTGTTCAGTATAAGGCAGCTTCCTGTGTTCCCAGAAATGTCCAGTCAGCTATGCTGGAAACTGAATGCTACACTAGATGGGCTGTTGCGTCCATTTGTTTCATGAATACTTTTTGCAGCATTAAAAAGCAAGTTATCAATATTTTCCCAGGAAGAAATGCTTGGATCCAGGAGCATATAAAGTACATAAGCAACACACACACTATAGATTTTTTGTTCCTTTATACTTGTGACATGCCTGTATGTGAGAAATCTTACCACCAAGTCTAGTGAATGCTCCAACCTGCCAAGTAAAGTTGAAAATAGAGGTTGATGTGTGCACATTTGGTTTTGTATCTTATTCCACCCCTGGATTTTGCTATGTGTCTAAATTTATCAAACTGAACTAGTGTGGAATAACATTTTTAAAAAACCATCTCAGTTTTTTTGGGGTAGATAGGGACAGAATTGTATGCTGTATCTTTGAAATAGTAAGTACTTCCGTAAGTATAAAGCCAGCTATTGAGAGTGCTATGGTATGTGTCTCATGTTCGGATAGATAGATCCACAAAGTTAGTCCATTATGGAATCTACAATTAGGAGTGGGGAAGAATGCTCATGGGTACACAGAGGTAATACAAAGAAAAATAAGTATATTCCGATTGTCATGCAGTTCATTTAGTCTTACCATTAAAATTTCTTCTTCAGAAGTCACTTGCACCAACTCTATTTGCCTAAACTTTTCTATCCCCACTTTTCATCTTGTACCATGTCCTCTTGGGTAATGGCTTATATTAACTGTTTTCTAAGTACAGATTGGAAATGGCAGGTGCCAGAGCCTTTGACAGCTTTGCCCCAAGGCAAAGAAATTCTCTGCCCAATGACATTAGATCAGGAAACTCCACATCCATGCTTGAGAGCAGGCAAAAGGGATTTCTGGCTTTTTTTGCCTCCTGTTTAGCTTTAACAGAGCTTGTTGCGGTGGGGTTGGGGGACTGATTGACTCTTGTACAGTACAGGCCTGAGATGTTTGTCAGGAGAGGCACTTTCTGAATGGATGCTCTCTCTTATATTATAGGACTTTAGTATTTGACATTGGGATTAAACAAAGTGCTTCATGTACATAGTGCAGTAGGCAATTATTTTAACCCATGTTGCTTCCTAGTGTGGAAAATCTGCTTAAAATGGACCTTGCTAAAATCATTGTACCATTTACAAAAGGGTTATTAAAATGCATGAGAGAAATTGAAAATGGGATTAGGGGAGACATTTTTTGGCTTTGAGGCCTTCTTCAGCCTTGTGGCCAAGATGTCTCATTTAATCTTGCTTCCTAACTTTCTACCTTGCAAATTTTTTAACCCCTTTTGTGTCCCCACTCAGAAATGTTCAGTTTGCATTCATAGATGCATTTAGTTCCCACTGGCTTCCAACTGGGCTTTGGGTGTAACAGGAACTCCTTTGCTGTGATAGTAGCGTGTGGTCTTCTGTTTTAAGGAACTGAATTATTTTCACATTAAGCAGTCCTTTTGTTTTTGTTCTGTCTTCATTCTGGATTTTCTCTTTCTTCTTCTCAGTTCCTAAGCTTTTTTTGTATTTTTCTTTCTGTAAATAACACCTGGCAATTTTAAGTTATTGTAGATGAAGTAGTGCGTTTCAGACCATTGCTGAAGGTGACAGGAATTTGCAATTGAACACCAGCCTCCTGGTAATTAGGGAAATCTGAAGAGATCAAAATGTTGCAATGATTTAATGTATCTCATTTTTCTTGCCTTGAAATTGACTAGCCTTCAATTTGTTACCCAGTAGAATATTTATATAACACTAGCAAATGAAGCTTCCATTTTGCAAGCAAAAAAGCATACTCCTATCAGCTACTCAGTCTCCTTTCCCTTAGGTTGTAGCCTGAGAGCCAAGTAGATCTCACTGTCACCAAATGGAATTGCATTCCTGAAGCTCCAAAATGTAAGAGGCAGAGTTTGGAAAGTTTCTTTCAATAAATAATTTATTCCACTACTCATTATACTGTTTAAAAAGTAACTCCTTGCTCTTACTTATTATAATGAAGGAGAAAAATTTGACTCATTAATAGCTTGTACTTTTTATCATTTTCCCATTGCTTGTTAGTTTTGAAGAGGAATAAATCACTAAGATTGATAAGAGAATAGCATAAAACTTGAACATTTTATGTCAAAATGCCTCTTAAAATGTTCTTAAAAGTGATTTCTGAAATTAAATTGAAAGTGATTACATACATGAATAAAGTTAACTTTTTTGTTTACATTTTAAAATGTTAGTTTGTCACACACTTGTTATCCCCAAAAGAACTAATTGCAGGTAACAATGTTAAATTATAATTTGTTATTTCCAAGCTTTGTGTGGGAAGCAGTTTTGGGTTAGTCTGCACCATTCTGCTAAGTGTTGCTACATAACTTTCCTACTTGCCACATTGTCCAAAAAACGTCTGGAGGGGCAGCTTCCAGAAAGTTCATAGAGAGCCACAGTGAAGATCCAAGAGAGCCTAAATTTTGGTTCCATTATATTTTACCAGTGGAATCAAGAGGCCACTGTCAGAACAAAATTTGGAGAAACAGGATGGTTTTTCACTGAGAAGGGGGCCCGAAAAGGTTGCATTTTATCACTCTATCTTTTCAATTTATATGAAGAATTTATCATCTGAAAAACAGGATTATACTCAGAGGAAGCAGGGGTGAAAACTGAGGGGAGGGACATAAACCATTTAAGATACACAGATGACACCATATTTGTTGCATAAAATAGCAAAGGATAGGATTAAATACTGATGAAAGCTAAGAAAGAAAGTGCAAAAACAGGGTTATAGTTCAATATTAAGAAAATGAAAATATTGACCACAGATGATTTGCATAATTTCAAAGTGAGCAATAACGACATTGAAATAATTAAAGATTTCTTACAACTTTTTTTGTGTGTTAAGGTCATTTCTGACTTATACCAAGCATAAGATGAATTACCACAGGATTTTCTGGGTGAGAGTATGTGATGTGCTCAGGGTCACCCACTGGACTTCCGTGGCCAAGCGGGGAATTGAACTATGGTCTCCAGGGTCATAGCGTAGTGCTCAGAGGACTGTTATCACACTGGCTCTCCTTATAACTTGGCTCGGTCATTAATCAAAATGAAAGCTGCAATCAAGAAATCAGAAGACAACTGAGGTTTGGGCCATTTCCTCATTACACTGTTAGGGCTATTATTCCGTTTTCAACATCCCATGGAATCTGCCTCTCCCAAAACTGCAAACCTCAGGATTCCATAGGATGTTGAAAGTGGAATAATAGCACTATAATACTGTAATGTGGAAATGGCCCTGGAAAGGCAACCATAAAAGAACAAAAATTAAAATTGTTAAACGTAATTTATATACCAAAGACAGAAGCATCCAGGCCATAGGCCACAGTCTGATTTCTACACATGCTTAGGAAAGCTAGGCAGTGAAGAAATAGAACAGGAAGGAAATCAATTCATTCAAAAGGTGGTGCTGGACAAAAGTTCTAAAGATACCATGGGTTGCTAAAAAGACAAGTGAATTGGCAAATGCTAGAATAGATCTGTCTCTGAACTCTCACTAGATCAAGAGGACTAATCTGAGGCTTCCATACTTTGGACATATCATGAAATAATGTCTGGTTGGAAAAGGTGATAATGCTTGGTAAAGTAGAAGGCAATAGGAGAAGAGGGGGACTACAATACAGGTGGTTTGACTCAAGCAGGGAAGCCATGTCTGCAGATTTGCAAAACCTGAACAGGTTGATAGGGTTGAAATCAGCTTGACAGTAAAAAACAACCACTACCACCAGTGGAATGCCATGATTAGATTAATACGCAAAGACTCATTACCCTACAGAGGAGATAATTGAAATAAATATGTTAGTGATGATTGACTTAAGATACATTACTTTTAGTGGCTTTACTTTAAATATGAAGAAGTCTGGATCCAATCCATGTCACTTCTAAGGCAGAACACAATCTTACAGTTCTAAGTATGAAGCATGGCCTAAATTGCAACATTAGTCTACTTGATGTGTAGATGCAGTAGATTTCAGAAGACAGAGATCCACCCATAAATATGAGAGATATTACATACATTTGAAGTCTTCTTTTTCTTTTTAATTAATCATGTTCTAGTGAAAGATCTCAAAGTGGATCTTTTTGATGGAAGACGCAAACTTGTTATTTCAAAATATTTCATTAATCATGTGCTTAAATGCGTTGTGTATACAATTTATTCACCATTTGTTCAAAAAAATCACCAGAGAAAAGTGAGATATGAATCCAAAAGCGAGATCTAAACAGAAAGATAAAAAGTAAATAAAAAATTGCAAGGTAAAATGCAAGTTTATCAACTACAAACTGTGACAGAAGTAAGGACTTGCCAGTCATATGGCAGACTGCTTGCTTGTGAAATCTGCATGAGGTCAAAAGTTTCATTCTAAACGAGTGGTTCTCAACCTTCCTAATGCCGCGACCCTTTAATACAATTCCTCATGTTGTGGTGACCCCCAACCATAAAATTATTTATTTATTATTTACAGTGCCTCCCCCCTCCCGGCACAGGCTTCCTCGCCAGCCAGAAATGGGGGGGGCGGGCAGGGAGGGAAAGAGGAGCCGCATGTCTCCCCCGGGAAAAAACTCTGAGAACCCCCCCCAGGCTCTGCTTCTGCTTCGCTCTTGTTTCTGCTGGGGGGGCAGTGTGGGAAAAGTTTCCAGTGTTGACCCTGGCCGGGGAGGGGGGAGGAATCCCAGTGCCTTTGTCTTTTGCACCGGGTGCAGCTCGTCCCCCCGGAAAAGTGCTGCCTTGCGGCCCTCCAGCCCTTCCGCAGCGCCCCCCTCCGTGGCGAGTGGAGCAGGGACTGTGGCGAGGAGGGGGCCTGCCCCCCGTGCTGCTGCCGCCCCCCCAAGCTGGCCTGTCAGACTGGAGGTTCTCCCGGTAGCGGAGAAGGGGAGCAATTTCAGTCCCTTCTGAACAGGGGGCAGGAGGACGCGAACACGTGGCTGGCGCTTGCGCACCACCACTTCTGCTGTGGCGACGCTGTGGCCACATGTGCTCCCGCCAAAGGGGGCAGGTGGACGTGAGCGCATGGCTTGCGCTTGCGCACCACCACCGAGGAGGGAACGGAGCCTAAGACCATCGGAAATACATATTTTCCAACGGTCTTAGGCGACCCTGTGAAAGGGTCGTGACCCACAGATTGAGAACCTCTGTTCTAAACCATGATTGTTTCCTGTATGTAATGATAACAATGGCTACCTGTTTGATTTTGCCTTTGAAGCAAGCCTCAACTTTCCTGACAGTATTCTGTGTGATGAAACTATCTTAACTTTTGTTAATACAGTTTTCTTTTTTCTTGAATTTACTTAAATTATCTGAATTTCTGTAACTGCTGGTTGTGAAATGTCAGATGTTCCTGACCATTTAGAAGAGTGATGTCACTCAGCCTTAGAGATTTTCCTCACTTAATAAGGAAGACTATTTTTGTTTTCTGTTTTTTTAATCTGACTCAAGGTCGTTGGATCTTTTGTCTGCTTGACTGGCCAGTTTCCATGGATACATGCTGCTGACAGCTTCTACACAGCTGAGAAATAAACAGAACTTTGCTTTCCAAGAATAATGTATGTAAATCTGAAGATGATTTGGGGTTCTAGAGAACTGCACCTTGACCTTTGGCTTTTACCACTTACGGTGTTAGTTGTTTTTGTTGTTGCTAGTTTTAAAATATGCCTGAATTCATGTTTCTTATTTTCCTGAGACCTCTAATTATGAGAGTCTTCTACAGTACAACATCGACCTTTAAAAATCACAAGAAGTCTTATATCAATCACACTATTCTTTAACAACTGCTTTGTTTGCTCTTGGATTGTTCAAACCTCACAGCAGATAGAACAGCACTTTGATGGCAGGCTCAAATGATACTAGGCTTCATGCAACATGAAAGATTATGCAGTAACTGGAAATCAGGTTGAATTTAACATGAAAAATGAAGACAGTTTTTTGAGTAATTATCTAAACAGAACTTCTCAGAAGGCTTTTAGTCACTTTGGTTACAAGCCTACATCTATTTACTCAAGAGTAAACACCATTAAATTCTTGTGGGACAGATCTGCCTTGGATCAAACTGTTAGCACTCTGTAGGAAGAATAGTTTGTGCCTTATTTTTTTAATTGTATGTTTGGAGAAATTTTAAACTTGCTTCTCCCATATCAGTTGCAAGGAATTGGACTTAATCCACTGAAACCATAATTTGCAAACAGAAATTAAATAAATGTTTATATGCATTGGAAGGAAGCCAGCAAATGCAGCGAGAACAAGGAGCAGGTGTGTAAATATTTTATTTAGTTGGATATTTTCCCCTCCTCCCCCCACTCTTTTTTTCTTTCTTTTTTGACAAGAACAGTGTACTGGAGAGTCAAATAAATGAAACTTAACTGCAAAAGGCAATGATTGATTACATCTTGGTAAAGGGTGTAAAGTCCATGAGAAGAGAGATATTTAACTGACAGAGTGGAATTATCATATTAGAGTATTGGCACCTGTCACGCGTGACTAGTGCGGTGCTTTCATAAAGTGTCACAGAGCGACAGTTGATAGGCATTTAATGCAGTGGGACAAAAGACTGGGAGTCTGTGTTGCTAGGGATTCTGTTGGCATTTTAAGGCCATGTTTTGACTGCTGCTGCCAAAGTTTTTTCTTCTTTCTAAGCCAGAGCAGTAAGTAATCTAATACTGCACCAATGTTCTCTCTTGTCTCACTAGGGGTGACTTAATGTTTTCTTGGCGTATCTGCGATGAGAGTTAAGCTAACCAGCTAGTGCTCATGATGTGAGTGCTCATAAATATAGGATTAAATTGAAAAGACCCTTTCTCTTGTCATGAATGTGAACTACATCACGAATCTTTTTCATCCTACATGCAATGTTACTTGAACCAGTTGGATTGCCTGGAGTTGGTGTATGCCACAGAAGTTGGGGTGAGCTTTGATTCTAGCATGTTTTTGTACATTGTAGTATGATCTAGGCTTTTTATACACTGGTAAGTAAGTAAGTCCTGCTAGTCCTGTCAACTATAGGATCCGCCTCCACCACCCTGAGAAGTCCTGTATATAGGTCTCAGTTCATGTTGTAACATTCTGCATGCAGTAATAAAGGGATACATGGGGATGAGATTGGTTCCATATTCTATCCAGTGTACAACTTGATGAACATGTATATCTTGTGTGAGTTGATGAGGCATGCTAAGATTCAAACTCTACTGTTTACACTCTGGTGCATGTATGCGTGCATATACATATATATGCCTTAGTGCTGTTAAAGTGCATCCTGTCAGTTATCAGCTTCTTTTTCTAAACATTTCACAGACTGTTGGAGTGGACTTAGCACAATCAGATTGTTGGATTCAGTTCTAAGCAGAGCCCTGTCTTAAAAGAAATGCAAGGACAACATTCTGTATGCATTGGTGGTTACCTGCATATATCTATTCACGTAAATACCAGCCAGCCTGCTTTAGGAAGCTGTTAGCAGTCTGTGGATGAATACACTGCACAGCTTCCTCCAACCTTAGCCCCAACATATGGATCTAGAAAACAGAGGCAGTATTGAGGGAGTCAAGTCACGTTGGGATGTGTTAGGTACAGGAGTGCTTCCCTGTTCCCAGTTGTTGTATGCAGTCCCTTATGATTTGTGTCATGACACTGACCACAGGGCTAGTCTGATATGTAAGTCGTGAATCTTTCACGATCCTTGACCTGCGTTCTAGTGTCAATGTAATGCAAGTCGGCTTTGAAAGGCCATTCTTAGTCTTAGGGAAAGAATCAGTGTCTGTTGCATTTGAGACACTGCCGTTCAAAGGGACCTTTCTGCTTTGAAACTCTAGTCTAAATATATAAAAATTCTGTAGAAGGGAATTATGTGTATTCCTTACTTTCCACCTGTTTTAGGTGAGGTTCAGTGCTCAATTAAGGCTGGAGGAAATGCTGATATCATAGAGCCCAGCCTGTTACAAGTTGCCTGTGCTGAATGTTATCAGCCTTTACAGCTCTGCTTACCAGGGGGGAAACCCCAGCCACCCACTCCCTTGGTTTAATAGAACTAAATATTTAGCATACATCATACAATTTTCAGTTCCCTGCTGGATTTCAAGATAAAAACAAACAAGATAAACTATGTAATAGATGAAGTTGAAATCCCATGGCTGAAAGTAATACTTACAGATTGCCTAGATATTTATGGGCTTAACACTTTATGCAGCAAATTATTTATTTTAAGAACATTGGCCTTGTTTTGCAAAATTGATGTACTTTGCTTCATTTATTTGAAGTAATCACAGATAATGCAGTTGCTGCAGTATGTAGGATGCAGCTTTCCCACTGTTCTTATTGTCTACCTGCAGTGTCCCAGCCCTGCTTTTTATAAATCACTGGGACAGAAGCAGCTATTGATGTTTCTGCATGAGAAGGCCGGGAATGCACCCACACATTGTTGTTAAAAGATCACTGGTGGAGGTGAGAAAGAATCAGTCTATGGGACTCCTTAACAGCTATGCTTGCAGACTCATTGAAGACAAGTAGGATGAAGCTTGAACACAAATGTCAGTTTTGTTGGCATAGTATTTCTATTTTAAGTAGAGTGAGGTGTATGAAGCTGCACTAGTGAACAAATTGTACTACTAGTGGTTAGGTTTTGGAAGAAGAAATAGTGACTCAGTCTGGTCTGCTGTAGGGGCTTAATTTTATTATAAGAGTCATATTTCTGTTCACATCCTTCAGTTTGATTTTGCTTAACCCCAGAATATAGAGGAAGAGTGAGAAACTATGGATCTAGGGGCCTCTTGGGTTACAGCCACACACACACACCAATTTTCTTCTTCAAAATGATGATTAGAAATGATTTCATGTCACTGTTGCCGCCATTTTGAAAGATAAGAGGGAAAAGGGTGTTTGATAGGGGGTTGGGAATCAGAGATGGTTGGGGTGTACATATATTTATATATGTATCTGGGAGGCCTTTAGGTGTTATTTTGGGCTATTATGCCTTTTTAATTGAGGGGGCTTTGGGGTTCTGGTGGGAGTCCTCAGGGACTATAGAAGTGAGCCCAGGGGTTGCGTATCTCTTGCAACCCATGCTCATCCTACCCCTGAGATAGAGGATTATGCAGATGTTTTAAGATGAACAAAAAATGCTGGTGAGATAGTTGAAAGCACAGAGTTGAAGTTATTTGCACGTTCTGCCTTGAGGTATGCTATTAAAGACATTAGTATATAACACGGTTAACTAGGGAAGAGTAAAGGTTGCTTCAGTTGAAGTGATAAACCAGATTTGCATTGCTAAAAGGAAAGGTTGGAAATGTAAACTTTATATTTAATCCTGTTGTAACTATTTGAGATTATGCAGTTCATACAGTATTTAGCCTTCTTGCATTTATTCCTTTTAGAGATGCAGTTTGTGCAGTTACTTACAGATAAAGTTGGTCTGTGGTTAGATTTGACTTTTCTACTTGAGATATGCTTTCCATCTGAGGGAACAAATGTTGTTAGTCAAGCTAAGTATTATGTGTTGGAGTTCTGCTCAGTAATCAGAACACTTTTATCATAAAGTTTTGGCAGCAATACTTCATAATTGCTACTTTGGAGCATCGTAGTTGAGAAAGGAATTTTGCATATTTGAAATTCACTGCTGGATAGCTTGCATGATGACCTGACTACTCACTTTTTAGCATTTAATTGTTTGTGCCAGTTTGTGGCATGTTGTTATTCAGATAAAATATTGGGAAAAAATTTTCCCTCCAAATATGAGATTGACCAGATAGGCTTCTAGGGGGGAAAGCTTTTGGTTACCAGCACTGTCAATGAAATAAAACATCCACACACTCAGATACAAAGATGGCATTATTTACTATATTCTCAGTTGTGGTTAAATCATTCTGCCAGAAAATAAATATAATTATATTGTTTCTCACCAACTGCATGCTCCTGCCAATTAGTGTTGCCCCCATGAGAACAAACATGGGGATGGCACAACTGCTAGCCCAGATTAATATTTCCAGTCTTGTCAGATTTACTTAAGCTATATAAACATTGAACCTAGTCCGCATACTAGCTGGGTCATGTTGCATTTCTGTAGATACAGGTTTAGAGCATTGTCATAGTTGGTGATCTCCAACTAGGAATAATTTTTCTTTAAAGCATGAGTGAGGTGAAATTGAGCAGAAAAATAATGTGCCTACCTTACCTGATTCCCTTCCCCATTTGCTCAAGTTGTCAGACCTTTTTTTTTTTAACACCTGTCGCTTACTGTTCTCATCCACAGGTTTGAAGAGACTCAGATGGCTAAGTGACACAGCAGTATTTATTTGGTATATCTGTACAATAGATGTACTATTTGTATGTAGTCACACTTAAGATAGCTGAGCTATGTAATAAGGCCACTGTCACCTTGTATGTGCTAATACAGTCACCTGGAAAATATGGCAAAAGTCATTCTTGGTTCTTCAGATCAACACATCAATGATAAGTGAAAATCTACAAGTATTTTGAGGACAGAGGGAGCTACACAGATTGTAGTTCCATGCAGAGAGCAGAAATCCTTCCCCTGAAACAGTTATATTAATTCTGAGAAGATCTCTGTGCATTCAGAAGTTTTTCAAGAATGTATTGAGAGAATTAGAGAGTGTAGATGTGCTAAGAATTCTCTTTCATAATGTTGAGAATGGACTTTCTTATCTGCTGATAGTGTAAAATGAAGAAAGGCTTTTGCAAAAGATGAAACTATTCTAAGAAACAACAGCAAAGGAAGGAAGGAAACAACAGTAAAGGAAAAGTGGGTAACTTGTCAGGATCTTTTGGAATTTGATCAAGAGCAACGTAGAATTAAGTTAAATGAAAAAATTACGGACAGAGGGCAACAGTTTTCAATGGTCGTCGTACAGACAAACATTTGAAAGATTAAATATGGATATGAAAATGCATCGTTTTGAAGAGAATAAATCTGAATTTGAGGTGTAGCTATGTATAGATGATGTATATTTGATTGGTAAGATGTATAAACTTCTGTTAAAAATACAACTGAAAGAGAAATAAATGGAAGATTGTATGATAAAGTGGGGCCAGACCCTGAGATTTAATATACAGATGGAACAGTGGGACAAAATGAGGTCAAAGGTAGTTAAATTTACCTTATTTTATGATTTTAAGGAGAATTTTTTTTTAAATGACGTACCATTGATATTTGACTCCAGAAAAATTGACCAAGATGGATGAAGGGGCTTTTAATGAATGTAGGAAATGTGAAAAACAAGTTGAGACATTTATTGTGTATGGTAGACTTGTGAGAAGGCTAAAGAATTTTGGAGACAAATGCTTAGCCTGATACAGAAGATTTTGAAGGTTAATATGCAATTGGAACCTGAACTGTATTTATTGGGACTGTTGGGTGACTAAATGGAGAAGAGATAATGGGAGTTTACTATGATATATGTTCACAACAGCAAGTTTAACATATGTACAGAAATAGAAAAATACTGTAATTCCGATGAACGAGGATTTGCTGAAATTGACTGACTGAAATGGACAAATTATCAACATTGATTAGAGAAAAATCGTTGGGAACATTTTTGAAAGACTGGGAACTTTAGATTGTATTTTGGCAGAATAGTAAGAATAACATATTCACTGTATGTTTTGATAATTATTGGGTCTGGTTTACTCAAAGAAGTGTATGAATAGTATAGAATTGGAGAAGTTATATAGTAGAATGTGTAATCATTGTTAAGAAAGTTAGAAGTTTAATCTTACTTGTTCTTTTTTCCTCTCTATTGATTGTTTGATTCCTTGTTTCTTTTTTGTTTTTCTTTCCTTTTTTTTCTTTGTTTGTTGGTAGAAAAAAGTCTTTAATAAAAATAACTAAAAAAAAAAAAAAACCCTGTATGTTTTTGGTTGATTAAGAAAAAAGTCTGCTTGTAGTATTTTTACTTGGTTTTTTTTCCTCTAAAAACATTTTGGCTAAGCTATGTGAGGCAGTAATACTGGCTTTCTAGATTGGCTCTACGTAGTTTGATAGAGAAAGCTGCTTTGATTGTAAGGAGTTTTTTTAGCTCTTGAGCAGCCTGTAAATTTTGCCATTAGCTAATAAATTTCCTTATCCCCTACTGTGTCTTATGTGGGATCCTGTAGTATTTTTATTGCTAGGGTGATCCCTCTTTTGGTACCATGTGGTGCTAAAGCTGGGCCACCAAAGAGAATCCTGCTTTGTGAAGATGAACGAAGAATATGTTCCTCAGAAATGCCATGCTTAATGAGGCTAAGGTTCTGGTATTAAGTGATGTTAATGAGTTGAAGCATATAAACTAACCGCAGGAAAAATCCTTTTAATGGTAGCAGAAGCAGTAGTAAAAAGAAAAATGCTGTTAATACAGAAGTTGAATCACAACTTGCTACAGCTGGAGAAATTGCAGCCATCCTCTGACTGTTGTCTTGAGAGAGGGTTTCCATCACAGAAAAGCTTGAATCTTGAGAAATAGGATGGGTATATCTAACTTAATTACTGTATAGACTGATGGGCAGCTCGTTCAGAAAGGCCTGGTTAATTATGAATTTTTCTTTTCTGTCATAATTTTAGCTATCCTGCTGTTGCAAATAGAGAGTCAGTGTGTTGTAGTGTTTGTGTGTTGGACTAGAAGGACATTGAAAGGCAAGAATTTGAATCTTCACTGGCTATGGATACCCACTGAATGACTTGGAGTGGGTGACACACTCTCAGCCTCAGAGGAAGGCAATGGCAAACCTCCTCTAAACGAATCTTGCCAAGAAAACCCCATGATATGGGTTGCCTTAGTGTTGCCATAAGATAAAAATGACTTGAAGGCACAAAACAAAGCAACAGCAATGAGCTGTTGCTAATGTGGTTCTTCAGACTCTATTTTAAACCTGCACTTCCCTGTTTAGTGTCAGTGGTTCAGTTCATGACATTTCATTCTGTTTGCTGTTTTTATTGGTGAGAAATTTATTAGTTTTCATTTAAAAGTAAGATTTTACAGCTGTGCTTCTCTTGAGTTACATATATCTGTCAACTTCACGTTCATTGAAAGTTGAGGAGATGTCATATCTGTACAGTTGAGAATCCTATTCAGGCATTATGACTGATTGTAGGTTAAATGCCATGCAAATCCTGCCTCCTCAGTGTCTGCTTCTTTTGCTTTTCTCATGTGGGAGACAGCTTTATATAATTCAGAGTGCTGATTTCTGCAGGTGCATTTAAAACCAGCAAATTACAGTCCTCCCTCCATATCTGCATGTTTGACCTTCACAAATTTGATTATTTACAAGGCCCATGCATGCCTCCTCCTATTCTCCTCCTCCCATTCCTTTGCCCATTGCTGGGCACAGAGAAGGAGGAATGCGGAGAATGCGTACCAAGGCAAAAGGCAAGGAAATGGGAGGAAAAAAGTATGCATGTGCCTTCCTTCTCCCCTCTGGAGCTCCATGCTTCCATTCTCTTTCCTTTTGCCTGATATGAAGAAGGAAGGCTTGCGCAGCAGAGGAAAAGCAAGGGAATGGGAAAGGGGAGCCCCAGAAGAGAATGGGAAGGGAATACAGGAGGGGTTATTCATGCATTTTCCACTTTTGGCAGGGTTCTGTGCCCTGAACCCTCACAAAAGTGGAAGGACCTTGTATAGCATTTTAATAGAGCTTTGATCTCTGCTTATCCACGGAATTGGCACATAAATGTAAGGTCTTTACATTTAACTCTGCATTAACTTTACATTTAACCTTTAACTCATCCTTCTTCAATTTGCTTTTCTTCAGATGTTTTGGACTACAATTCCAGCATTCTTGACTACTAGCTACACTAGCTCAGAATAGAGGCCCAAAATATCTAGGGGGCATCAGGTTAGGGAAGGCTGGTCTTAGATTTAAAAAAAAAATGCATTATATAATTTCGTTTGAAAACAAGTCCTGCAAACAAAGGAATGTGGCAGTTGGGGAGTGCTATCATACTATGTTTTATGATATGGTCATGTTGATATCTCCTTGAATATGGGAGGGGAAGGACCTGGTTATAATGCTTCAATAGTAGGGTCGTTGCAAATCTTTCTGGAGAAGCCACTGCCACTCTTAGCTTTCTTTGCAGTCATATGGGAAAGTACCTGTACTGAACAGACAGAGCCTTATATCAAGACTTGAAAACAGGTTCCAGATATGCAATCTTCCCAATCCTTTTTATTGCTGTATTTTATGTAATGGACCAAACAATGATTACATATGCTATAATCATCAGCTTCCATCACCCAAACAATATAAGTTGTAAAGAATTGTTCTGAAGAATCACATGATAACAGTGCAAATAAATCTCTTAAACTCTTTATAGATCCCCAGTCAATTGTCTTTACTGGACCCAGAGGTTTCAAAGTTGCTTCAGCCTGGCAGTTGCATCCTTAATGAGCATTCAAGGCGCCTACATATATCACAGGATGTAATTTTGCAGTGTGAAGATTATACAGACATTGGGAGGTGTCATGACTGAATTCACCATAATCTCCTAGTAAAAATGACTAAAGCACATCAAATGAAGTGTGTGTGTGTGTGTTCATTTACTGTTTGGGAATAGAACTGGCATATGTGCTGGAAGAAGTCAGAAGTCAAATTTTGTTTTTCCTCAATTATCCCCTTGACAGTTGGAAGAAAAGACATATCTTCACATGTCTGGAAAACCAATGCAGCTCTCTGACTCTGGTTTCCGCTGCATTTGTTTTATCACTAATTTCAATCACAGCCCTCCGTCTGTAATACAAATCCAGTTTAGTATAAAGAAGAAACCTGGATAAGTGTGCCAATCCATGGTAATGTGGGTAAAATTCTTCTGGGTTCAGTTAGATTACAAGTTCTTCTCTCTCTGTGGTTGCACAGTGAAGGTTTCTCCACATAGATTAATTATGGATTAATGCACTTTCCACATCCATCTTGTTATCAAATTCAAGAAAGTATGATAAAACCCTGTGCTTTTCTGATGTGCATTTAAGTCACAGGGCAGAAAGCTAGGCTTCTACTGACAGGGAAGGGATCTAGTAGAAGTAGGAAGATCTTTATTTACCACCACTTTACCAATACACCACCAGAACAAGCTCTGGAGGGAGAAAGAGGAGGATGTTCTGTTGTGCTGACTCTGTAGTGTCATGGTGGATCTGGGTCTAATTATTTTAAGTACAGTCCTTTCTCTACATTTGCAGGTTTGAACTTCACAAATTTGATTACTCATGAGGCAGGTGCTTGCCTTCCCCCCATTTTGCTCCTCCCATTCCCTTACATTCCTCACCCAGGCTTGCCAGGCTTGTGTTTGAAATGAACGTTATTTCTTTTGCAGTGAGAAAAGCTCCCCTCCCACTGCTGGAGGTGTGTCCTCTCTCCCATGTGGCTGCACTTTCTGCTGTGTGATGGCTGCTGATTGGTCAGGGGCTCTCTTTGCTCCTACCCCTCCCTTTTCAAGATGTTTGCCAGAAGTAAATAGAAGGGAAGAACCATACTCTTCTCCCTTCTAGGGAAAAATACTGGTAAGCTCTTTACTGTGTCCTTTTTCTCTCCTGCCTTCATCACCGCCCCCACAACGCTGGGACGAGAAACAAAGGCATGAGAAGGGGGAACTCTGAAAGGGAAGTGGCAGAGGTGGGATTTTTCCACTTTCGTGGGGGTTCTGTGCCCTGAATCCTTGTGAATTTGGAGGGGCTACTGTACAGGAATATGTTCAAGCTGTTGACATTGTGAAATAAACTAGGATGGTCTGATGCTAGACCAAGGTTTGATCTAGAATAAAGTGATATATGGACTGATAACAAGATCTTGGGCAGGTCATATCTTCTCAGTTGGCTACAATATCTGTGAAATGGGAGTGATAATAACCCAATGCACATAGTTCTTGCAGATGACATGCTATTTCTAATCATAAATCACTTTGTACTGTCATTTATGCTATTAAATTCAAGGTCATTGAATGCTCTCAGGTAAGCCATAGTCTCCTGACCTCAGCTCACCCACTTTTAAAGTATGAATAAAAATGTTGAATATGCTTTAAGGAGTTGCAGCCTCAATTGACACATATACTAATGGCATTTATTGTTAGAATTACCCAAGAATTGCCTGTGGCTCAATAATCACATTAATTTTCATCCATATTTCTATTGTATGTAAGATTAACAATTCTATGAATATTAACAAACCTTAAAAAAGCTACTGGGTATTTAGTATATAGGTTGCTTGGTGTATAATTTAACTGATTAAGATGAATTTGATTGCACTGTTGGCTGAAATAGTTCTTGATTTGGATGGGTGGATGTCATTTATGTTACGTGTTTGGGCTAATGTTAATATGTTTTAAGATTAATTTTCTACCACTGATGTATATTCTTCAAAGCATATCATTGTATGTCCCTCAAACCTGTCTTGAGAGACTAGGAAGTATATGTGGAAGATCTTGCCACCCTATTTTTAACTTTAAAAGATGCAATTAACGTTTCTGAAGATGAATTTAATTTTACAGGCTTGGGTTTATATCATAAAGTATATCATTTGGCTTTTACAAACAGCTGACGAGTCAGATTTGATTCAGATAATCCTTCCTGGGTGATTTTTGAATCAAAGAACTTGACACACTGTTTTGGTTGAAATGCCACAGACTCTGTCTATCCAAGAAGAAAATTATGCCCCTCCTCTAATTTCTGTATCCAGAGAGACCTGATGCATGATTGCTGTTTGATTTATATACTCTTAGTAAACAAACTGTGATGTTATACCAATCTGAAAATTTCAGCAGTTCTTCTACTTGGAAAAATGGACCAATTGTGAACTATATATTCAAGATTGATTAATAGGGCCAGATCATGAATTTCTGCCATTTCCTGTATTGAGGTCTACCTATAGCTTAATGATCAGTACAATATAGCCACAATTATGGTGCCTTTTGGTGTCTATATATAAGCCATCAGCTCTGAGTGCTTTAGCCACTCCTGCTGCATTGAAGGTAGTACTTATAACTTCATAGAAATTGAAACTTAACAAGTGTAATTTACAGTGTTCCTCTTCTTCTTTTGAAAAGGACTACATTTATTGCCAATGAAGTTAAAATATAGTGGAATAAAAAGTTGGATTGTCCTGTTCAAATTAACCAAGGGAAAATTTCCTGTCTTAATATCTAAAATCTCTAGATTTAAAACTATGTTTGATTTGGCAAAAAAAAAAAAGTGTTTTTGGTATATTTGCATCCCACTCTGTCTTGTTAGAAAGGAATTTGCTGCTTTACTGCTTGGGATTTGCACATGAATAAATATATATATTTTCTTTAGAAAGCTGAAGATTTAAGGACAAGAGAAGGAAGAGTAAAGTGCTTCCAATTTAGAAGCGTTTAGTTAATCTTCTGTGGAGGATGATCCCAGATAACTCTTCTCCCACTTACCTGCTGGATGCGGGGGGGGGAATGAATCTGTGTTTAAAGACAATCTTCTTTGTTGCAACCGCTTGGATTCAAAAGCTGGTTTTGTCATTCTGTCTCCTTTTAAACAGAAATAGGAAATGTGTTTTTAGGACAAGTGTCTGTAAGGGATTAAATGATATATCTGAATGTGGTAATGACTGTTGTTTGAGTTACTTTGTTTTGTATTGTGTTATTAATATAGCTACAGTCTTTTATTCTGTGTAGTGGCTTACTGCATTTTCCCATTTTTATTCTCTTTATTCCATTCTTGTGTCTGGTCTGCCTGTTTACAGGGCAATAGCACAGTCATCAAAAATAACAGCTGTTGGCAGCAGCTTGAACTCGCTGAAGTTATTAGTTGGGTTGCTGTCATTAACTATTTGGTGGCTGGGTATAGAGATGACAGTCAAAATGGTTGTTGAAAAGAACAGCAGATACATGGCTAAGAATAAGCCGCTAGAGAAACAATTTTTACATGGCTATCTGAATCTGGACATAGCACCACCTATGGTTGGAAGGACGACATTAAAACTTTGTATTGTTTCTTTGATGTAGCTCATATTTAATTAAATTTGGGTTATATTGCTTGCCCCCATCTTCAGCCATAAATGAGATAGATATCATATGGGGGAAAAAACCACCCCAGAAGATGTTAACAAGACTGAAGACAAGTTGGAAACAATCTAAGTCAGGAAGAATAATGGAACACATTTTCTGAATGCGAGATATGTGCTGTGAATGAATTGCTAAGGAACATCGTGGAGTCATTTTAGTGATAGTTCATGAGAAAAGAATGAATAAGGAACTAAGCTTTACTGAGATTTGTAACATAAGCAATCCAGCCTTAGTAGAATTAGGCTCTCTGGAAGTTCCATTTAAATTCCGGTAGTCTTAGCTGGCTTTGTCTAATTCATGTGTGGAAATCTACGTTTTTACAGCATTGATCAAAGAAATTGTCTGATGTGTGGTATTTGGTATTGCCTTGGCAATGTGTACTCAACTTCTAGAACAGGGATAGGGAAACATTTTCATCACACACAATGATAAATTCACTGCATGAATTAATTCCTTGTTTTAATTGTATTTTGTGCTCTTAGTTGTATCAGAACTGAGGTACATAATTCAGTATATTGTACAAGCAAGTAAGGTGGGATCTGTTGAACTAACAATAAATACTACAATTGTCCTAGGAAAGGGAGGCCGAGCAAGATGCACAACCTGCTCCTTGTATCAGTATACTTTAAAAGACCAGAGCAGGAAAGATTGAGACGGTTGCTAAAGGGTGTTAGAACACCTCTGCAGCTTTACTCAGCCAACTACTTAGTTTTTTGTTGTGAACCGCATTGGGTCCCACCTTAGGAGGCTGGTGGGAGATAATTTAAATAAAATAATAAATTTTGCATGGGAAAATTTGGCAGGATGGCTCCTGTGCCTGATACCCCTCCTATCGGAAGGGCCAGCAAGGGGAGGAATAATTCACTGTATTCTAACTACTTTCTTTTATAAAGTGGTTCTTCCAGGTGGGAGAGAATATGTGCTCCATGGAAATGTGGAGCTGGTGGCTGAAATTTAGCAGAGTATCACATCTGTTCCTATGTTTTCCGCCTGTGTTCTGACTTTCTTTCCTACACCTCCCTGCCTAATCTCTCTCCTCCCAGCATTGTATGGAAGCATTATTGATTAGCTACACAAAGATTGTTTTCATTTTCACTAAATTGTTGAGATATATATATGAGTGTGTGTTGTATTGCTGTATTGCTTTGGCCCTTTATTGCATTTTGCTAATTTTATTTCTTATTTAACAGTTCCTGCAGTTCTGGAAGTCACTAGAGCTTTGTAAGTTCAGCTTAAAAGCATTTTAAATAGTCATTGGGCTGCATAACGATACAATCAATCTTCTGTGCTATTATTATATCTAGAAAACTGGATTGGATATCCATTTTCATATTTAAAGCTAAATTACTGGCAAGCAGCCATATCATCTAAAACACAGAGAGTGGTAACCTGTGTTAAAAAGCTTCAGTGACTGTAATGGCATTACCTTTGGGTGTGGGATATTTTTCAGTAAATCAGACTCTGCTTGCAACAAAATGACTTCTGAAGAAGGTCTTTTATCCATTAAACAGCTCCCATTTTAATTCTTTCATTTTCAAGCTTATTCCATACTGTGTAGTATACCTACTAATAATGATTAGATCTCTTTAATTGGAGTGTTATAAGCTTCAATTACCAGCTTGTCCACTGATAACTCTGCTTTGGGTGGGTGGAGGGAATTGGTTAGTGGTAGATTTCTTTTTTTAAAAAAAATTAAATAGAAACTAGAGTGTAATGTAAGTCTGAGGCAAATTGATTTAATTTCCTGTTCCACTTCTGCTTAAGGTAGACAGATAAATAGCTAATTTGTTAAAGGCTCCTTGAAACTGTTGCTCACAATATCACTGAACATTTTTATTCTCCTTCCCATCTCACACACAACCATTCAGGCCCTCAGATACCTTGTCGGTCTCTGTGATCTGAAGCCAATAACAACATACTTATCTGGCAAAAGTCAGATGCAATCCTAAGCTTCCTAGCGACAGAAGCCTACTTCTGTCCAGCCCTTCAGCGGGGTTCTCAAGTTCAAAGATGCAAGGCTTTTTAATAATGCTGTTTTAATTGTTCTAGTCCCCTCACTGCCAGAGATCCTTGCTGTTGCTTCCGTATTGCCCATTCTTCCCTTATCAGTAGTGACAGGAAGTGCAGCCACATCAGAGGAAACTGCCTGGCAATCAGCTCTTTTCTATGTTGGCAGTGGAAAGGGCCAGCGGTGGGGGGAGAGCAAAAGGATAATCTCAGAATAATGAATTCTGAGAAAAGCTGTTCATACAGTAGTTTTAACTGTGCAAGACAAACCCCCTTTCTTGCTGCCTTATGTTCTTTGCTTTGCACTTTTTCCAAGAGAATTAATGTACTCTGAAAAGGGCATGGGCTCTTGTTCAAAATGTCTCCATATGACATCTCTAAAAAGAAATTTAGCCAATGTGGGACAAAACATTTACAGATAGTTTAACCAAAGGACTGAGCTCAGTTCTTTCCTGGATAGAAAAAATATGGAAGCTAGGGAAATATGGAAATATGGAAATGAGATGTGCAATTCTGAAACTTTTGGGTAATGAATTTTCCTGAAATTCTCCATTGATTTCCCTGGGCTGGACTTTCACATTAATACCATTTAGGAATGTAATATTGTGATGTCTCTAGTTTTTTCATATTTGTAACTGAATATTTCAATTCCAAAATAGATTTTCAGGTTTCAAAAGTGGTAATGTTATGGCCAGCAACAACCTTTATACTGAAAAACTGGCATTTATCTGACCATTAGTCCCACCTGCTAAAATACATATACGGAGGTTCAGCACACAGATAAAAGATCCATCGGCACATGGATTTGAAAGAATAGATAAATGTGTCAGATGTGAACCTAGTTGTGGGTTGTTCTGTTTGGGGTAAGGAGGCCCATTTCTGGTGACAAGCTTGGGGCAAAATTGTCACAGTTATTTAGACTGAGTTGAGCAAGGTCCAGGTCTGGGTTGCCAGCTTTAATCCCCATGAGTCTGACATAGGCCACAAATCCTCCCAATATAGAGCGTGTAGCCTCTGGACCCAAACTTTTTGGCCCCTGAAGCCCCCCCCAAAGTTTCCTAAACTTCCATTTTAAAAAAACAGCATAGTTCATAGAAAAGATTTGCCCCCAAACCATGAAGAAGAGCCCCCAAAATGTGCAAACACGCAAGAACAATCTCCACGCCCAGAATCACTTCAGAATGCCATGCTATACCCGAATACCTCAATTTACCTCTGGACTCTCTCTCAAAATGATGTCAGTTTCATAGGGACTGCAGAGGAAAATGTTTTGATAAGGACTGCAGAAGAAAATGGAAGTATTTGGGTTCATCATGGGGGAAGGTTAATGCCTGTGGGGAAGGTTGAGTAGGGGAATTGGCCTGTGGCTTCCACACAGAGACTATAAAGAGACTTTGGTTTTTCTCTGGTGCCTTCCAGACTCACAGAGCCAAGAGCTCCTTTTTGGCAATAAATACTGTTTGGAGGAGGGAGGTTTGGGGATGATCTGGGAGCCAAAAAGTCGTCTTGGAAGGCCACTTGTAGTCCAGATCTTGATGGTGTTGATTATTTCTACTACTGCCACTGCTACTACCTCTGCTGTTACTTCTGCTGCTTATACTAGTACAACTTTGGAGGTGGCGAACCCAAGTATTCTACTGTAGCAACCAAGTTCTTCTTCGTGGTCTCTGTGCCTTCATACACTAGGAGCTTTAGCGCCTGGCGGTAGCGTTCGGAAACTTCTAGAGCTTGTTCGCTTGGCGGGAACCCCTCCCCCACGCCGGTACTGCGCATGCTCCTCCCGCCGAGCAACGGTCTCTCCTCAGTTCTTTCTCGTCCGCCGCCGCGTACGGAAGGTTCTTCAGTTTGTTCCTCTCACGTTGTGCTTGGCTTGCTGTTTTTCACGGTTTTACGGACTTTCGGACTGTCTTTGACCTCTCTTTCGGACTCCCCCTTCGGTTTTTCGTCTTTTCGGATTTCGGAGTTTGGCGTTCTTCGTCTTATGTCCGCGCTCTTTAAGAAGTGCGTGTCCTGCGGCCGCAAGGTTGCCCTCAACGACGGCCATAAGGAGTGTCTCTTCTGTTTGGGCGAGTCCCACAACATCCGGACTTGCCCAATTTGCCGGGATTTTACTCCCCAAACTCTCCGCAACCGCTCCGCGAGACTCAAATCTTATTGTTGGGAACAGTCTCTGCGGGCGATAGACGAGACCTCCACTTCCAAGATGGCCGACAAGAAGACGACCACGCCATCGACGGTATCGGCGGCTGCCGTTCCGTCCACCTCGTCGGTATCGGGCTTGGTACCGGCGAAAACGCCGATCTCGGCGCTACCGAGGATCCCGAAGCTTTCGGCGGCTGCCAAGTCAGCAAAAGGATCCTCGACGGCGAGGAAGGCTGAGGCTCCCCTTACGGAGACGCCTGCTAAAAAGCGCCCTGCTCCGGACGGAGGCAAGGGCAAGGAGAAGGAGAAGAAGAAGAAGAAGAAGGAAAAGAAGCGCTCCCCGGCTGGGGACGTTCGACCTCCTACTCCTCCTCCTACTCAGCAGCCTTCCAAAGGGCGAGGCGAGTCCGTCGATCTCTCGGACGATGAGATTGAGGACGTTCCCCAACAGCGCCCGGACTCGCCTGTGGCAGACCCTCCAACCCTGGTGGAGGAGCGCCACCGCCCTCTTAGCCGTCGCAGGTCGGCCGACCTGCAGCAGAGAGAGCCCTCTGCTTCTCCGGAGCGGCGTTCGACCTCCTTTAGGTCCCGGTCCCGCTCTTCCGAGCGTCCGGTGGCCTCGCCGCCTCCGAGGGAGACAAGAGAGGAACAACCTCGCTCGTCTGCCTCCAGATACACCTCGGCGTCCTACGTGGCCAGGTACGCGAGGGAATCTGAATGGAGAGAGCGCCCGGCCTCCTATCGGTCGCATTCGCCATCGTACCGGGATCGGTACCATCGTGGCCCGAGTCGCTGGGAGACCTTCCGGAGGTCCCGGTCACCTCGTCGACAGCGCGAATCGCGCTCGCCTAGAGGGGACGAGGCTCGGTATCGTCGACGCCGAAGCCGATCTCCGTCGGACCGCCGCTCCTTCAGCCGCTCTCCCTCTCCTCGATATCATAGGGCGAGGGAGCCTTCACCACGGTATCGGGCGATATCGCCACCTCCTAGGGTCACGGCAACGGCGACGCGCCCTACGGAGTCGGTGGTGACTGAGCGGGCTACGACGACGTCAGCCTGCCAGACTACCCCGGTCACCACCAAGAGGGTGAAGTCAGTAGTCAGCCATCCCAAGCGGGACGCTGCTGCTACCACCGCCCCGGCTGCGGAGAAGCCTAGGAAGGCAACACCTGCGGCGACGAAGGAGCCGGAAAGCGAGCGGCGAGAGGACTCACCGAGCTCGGAGTCGTACGACTCGAGTGCGGAGTCAGAGGTGTCTGAGGCGGCCTCCCAGGAGTCTCCTCCGTTGGGATTCGGGGACCCGATCCCAGATTCTGCTCCAGAGGACGTCCACCAGTTCTCTGCGATGCTGCTCCGCATGGCCACTACCCTCGGCCTTAAGATCGCCGATGCGGAGCCGGAGGACGACGATCCAGCCTTCTCCGTCTTCGAGGAGAAGCGACCTTCCACGGCCCCGCTGCCTCTCCTGCCCCGGGTATCCAGACTGGTGAAGGCCGCCTGGGATAGACCGGCCTCGGCTCAGCCGATACCGCAGCGGTTAGAACACCTCTACAGGGTGCAGAAGGATAACGCCGGTTATCTCTTTAATCACCCTGCACCGAACTCTGTGGTCGTCGAGTCGGCACAGACGAAGGGCTCCGGCAGGCAACACACCACCCCACCGGACAAAGAGGGCAGGAAGTTGGACGCCTACGCAAGGAGGTTTTATTCAGCTGCCTCCTTGCAGATCAGGCTGTCCAACACTCAGGCTTGCCTCGCGGCATACCTGAAAAAAGTGCTCGATCGCCTGCAACCGGCGATGGAGGCGGTACCGGAGGACATCCGCCAAGCCTCCTCCGTGATCTACAACGAGGCCATCTCCATCGCTCGGCACCAGATGGCCTCCTCCAGGCACGCAGTGGAGATTGCCTCCCGTGTCATGGCGGGATCCGTCGGCCTCCGCCGCCATGCTTGGCTGCGACCGGCCGACATCCAGGAGGACACCAGAAGGAGGATTGAAGATCTCCCCTTCGACGGTGAAGGCCTATTCAATTCGTCCACAGACGAAGCTTTGGACAATCTCGTCAAGGCGAGGCTGACCGCCAAAAAGATCGGGCTGCAGCCGGCCACGCAAGCCCGCAGGGCCTCCACCTTCCGCCCATCCTGGCGACGATCTTCCACCTCGTCGTTCCAGCGTTCGGCCCAGTCTGGACAGTCGAGACCGTCCTCCGGCTCATCGGCCAGACGCACGATTAGGCGGCGCCCGGCTTCGTCCAAGAAGTCCTCCTCCGAGACAAAGTCTCGGTTTTGATGTGCCTGGCAGGACCTACCAACACCCACTCTTCAGCCTACCATCAGCGCTCGGAGACCGACCGACACTGGCTCGACACCTAGCGGAGTGGCAGTATGTCACCACGGACTCTTGGGTGCTTTCCATCGTCCGTCTTGGCTACGCCATCGAGTTTCTCGAATTCCTCCTCGCGGCGTTTACTACTCCACGCCGTCGAGTCCGGCCCTCCTGGAAGAGATCCAATCCCTCCTCCAGAAAGGGGCGATCGAGCAGCTCCCGCAAGAGGCCAAGACCACCGGCTTCTTCTCCAGGTACTTCACGGTACCGAAAGCCGACGGTACCCTCCGGCCGATCCTAGACCTCAGAGGGGTGAACTACTACATCCGCCCCAAAAGGTTCAAGATGGTCACGATACCGTCGATCCTGCCCTTCCTACATCGAGGGGACTGGTTCGCCTCCATCGATCTCCGAGACGCATACTTCCATATCGCCATTCGCCCGCAGCACAGACGGTACCTCCGCTTCGCAGTCGACGACACCTGTTACCAGTACAAGGTGCTGCCGTTCGGACTCTCGACTGCCCCAAGGGTCTTCACCAAGTGCATGGCCCCGGTGGTATCCTACCTGCGGACGAAGGGCGCTTCTGTCTTCCCTTACCTCGTCGATTGGCTGTTGGTGGCGTCCTGCAAACAGAGACTTTACCACGACGTCCACATGACGTTGTCACTCCTGACCCGCCTTGGTCTACGGGTGAATCCGAAGAAGTCCCACCTCGAGCCGGCGAGGATCTTGGACTTCATCGGGGCGACGCTCGACTCGACGTCCGCCAGGGCGTACCTGCCAGAGTCTCGAGCCCAAACCCTGATCCGGGCCGCCGCTCACGCTCGTACGACCCCGACGTTATCTGCGAGAAGCGTCCAGCAGCTCTTGGGCTACATGGCTGCGACGACCGCTGTGACATATCTCGCCAGGCTGAGAGCAAGACCTCTTCAACACTGGTTCGTCCGCATATTCGACCCCCTGCGAGACGAACAGACACTCCGACTGCAGCTGCCGGGAGACGTCCGCTCATCCCTCCGATGGTGGCAGTCGCGACGCAATCTCATGTCAGGGATGCCTTTCCAACAGCCGACACCGAAGGTGACGGTAACGACCGACGCCTCCCTGTATGGATGGGGTGCCCACTGCGGCGATCTCAGAGTCCGCGACAGATGGACCGACGACGAGACCGCTCTCCATATCAACGCGTTGGAGCTACTCGCCGTCTGGAAAGCCCTACGGGCGTTCCGCCACGCCGTGGCGGGGCGCACGGTCCTGATTCTGACGGACAACACCGCCGCCGTCTGCTACATCAACAGACAAGGTGGGACTCATTCCACGACCCTGCTCCACATCGCGCTCGACCTGTGGGACTGGTGCATTCGCCTGCACACGCATCCCGTGGCAGTTCACCTGGCCGGGCAGGAGAACACCACGGCAGACGCCCTCAGCAGGGACACCTCATCCCATCACGAATGGTCTCTCTCCGGAGAGGCGTTCAGACTGATTCGGGATCGGTGGGGCGAACCATCGATCGACCTCTTCGCGACCAGGGAAAACGCGAAGTGTCGCCGATTCTGTTCCAGAGCGGGCCACGATCGCGCCTCCATCGGGGACGCTTTCCAGCTTCCGTGGACCGGGGAACTCCTCTACGCGTTCCCGCCGTTCCCGCTGCTCGGCCGGACGATATCGAAGATCCTCGCCGACCGAGCCGACGCGATCCTGGTAGCCCCGTATTGGCCGAGGCAACATTGGTTCGCACCCCTGCTACAAGCCGCACGGGACGACCTGCTCCGGCTGCCACCGACACCGGACCTGCTCTCCCACTCCGGCGGCCGAGTCCTCCATCCGGACCTGCCACGCCTGGCCCTCCATGCCTGGAGGATATCGCACTAGACGACCCCGTCCTCGGTACCGTCCTCGTCGCGGCCAGGAAGGAATCCACCCGTCGCAACTATCAATACAAGTGGCGACGCTTCCTGACCTTCGCTAACGAGAGGAGTGAGCCGGTATCGCCCGCGGGGCTCTCGACCGTCCTGCATTTCCTCCTGCACCTCCGGCAACAGGGGCTGGCGTTTCCATCCCTGAAGGTGTATCTCTCCGCGATCGTGGCATACCAACCGCCACGGTCGGCTGCCTCGGCCTTCTTCAGGAACGATACCGTTAAGCGGTTCCTGAAAGGACTACATCATCTCTACCCGCCGGTATCGCCGCCGCTACCGCCGTGGTCCCTCTCATTGGTGCTCTCGCAGCTGACAAAGCCGCCCTTCGAGCCGATGGCGACCTCGGATGACAGGCTCCTGACCATGAAAACTGCCTTCCTGGTAGCGGTGACCTCAGCGAGGCGAGCGGGTGAGATCACAGCTCTTCGATCCGATGAGCCCTTCACGGTCTTCCACAGGGACAAGGTGGTCCTGAGACCTGACATCTCGTTCCTGCCTAAGGTGGTGTCCAGTTTCCATCTCAACCAGGACATCATCCTGCCTGCCTTCTTCCCGAACCCGACGACACCGTTGGAGCGGTCCCTCCACTCACTGGACGTGCGTCGGGCATTGGCCTTCTACAAGGACAGGACTGCTTCCTTCCGACAGACGCCGCATCTCTTCGTTTGCTATGGGCGACGTCGGAAGGGCCTCAAAGTGTCCACCCAGCGCTTCTCCAAATGGGTGGTGACGACTATTCAACTGGCGTATGAGCTCGCGAGGAAGCCTCCGCCAGTCCTGCTTCGAGCCCACTCCACCAGAGCTGTGGCTACTTCTGCGGCCCTCCTGCGAGGAGTTGACCTGCATGAACTCTGCCGTGTGGCGACCTGGTCCCAACCGTCGACCTTCGTGCGCCACTACAGGCTCGACTGCCGGTCGCGCAGAGATGCCCGGTTTGGACGTGAGGTGTTGGCTTCCGTGCTGTAGGACCTGACCCGCCGTCCGACCGGTAAGCTACACAGTCTCCTAGTGTATGAAGGCACAGAGACCACGAAGAAGAACAGGTTGCTTACCTGTAACTGTGGTTCTTCGAGTGGTCATCTGTGCCATCATACACACCCGCCCTTCCTCCCCTCTCTTTCAGGTCCCTGTAGGTTCTACGGCGGACGACAGAACTGAGGAGAGACCGTTGCTCGGCGGGAGGAGCATGCGCAGTACCGGCGTGGGGGAGGGGTTCCCGCCAAGCGAACAAGCTCTAGAAGTTTCCGAACGCTACCGCGCAGGCGCTAAAGCTCCTAGTGTATGATGGCACAGATGACCACTCGAAGAACCACAGTTACAGGTAAGCAACCTGTTCATATCTCATGTAGGTAACTAAATAGTTAACTGATCACCTTAACTCTAGGACTTCTTGCCTGGGTCACTTTTTTGTAGGTCTCTTAAACTTGATCATTATACAATTCATCCATACAACAATTTTGTGGTGGAAACATACGGGAAATGTTTTTGAACCTGTGCTACCAGCACATCTGCTGAACAGCAAATACTCCCAAACAACCCTCAGATACAGAATTGGAAAACAGTTTTCAGAGGTAGCATCACATACATACTAAGCACCTGATCAAGATTAGGTAGAAGGGAGGAAAAGGAATAGATTTAACTTTTTATTTATTGCTCCAGTCCCAATACAGATGGAGACATTGTTCCTCCTTTTTAAATGTGAAATGCGTTTGCTAAAGTAGTGAATAGTGTTATACTTAGAGCCTGCACCTAGAAAGACTGAAAAAAGTTTCATAGTTTAGAAACAGAGCAGTGCTTTTCCACTTTAACTAGATTAGAAAAGTTTCTTTTACGGCACTGTGAACTACAGGTGAAGACTGCACTGAGTCTCTCAGCTCCACACCTCTCCCCGCCATGCCTCTTTCTCTTATATGGCCTAGACCCTACTAAGATTGACAGAATTGTACTGAGCAGAAGATAGAATACAGGGTGGGGAGGGACTGTTGCTTTATTTGGCAAAGGTTGTCAGGATTCCTGTTCTAAAATAACACGGCAGATGGTACTCAGTTGACAACTCCAGGGTGATTCCTGCTCATGGAGAAAGGGGGGCAAGCAAGAAGAAGCAGCTCTGAGTGAAATAGTTCAAAAAGCCTGAGCTTTGGATGTTAGTTAGTTCTTTTACTAGGTCATTTATTATACAGTGAGGTAAAGACCAATTAATATGCTATGCTTTTAATAGGAATAGCATAAGGTTTCTTCTCTGTGATTACACACTAACTTTCTTCAATGTAATACTTCCAACCTGTAGTAACCAGGGACCTGAGTTATACCTGGCACACATACTCATGCCTTGGTGTTCTAGATACACAGCTGTAGCAAGTGTGCACACACAGATCCTTAACAGATGTGAATCAGATGTGTTTTAATACAGAAAAACTGAAAACATCAATTTATTTGGGTGGGTTTACATTGATTTCTTTCTGATGTGTCTGATCAGGATGATGTGGCCACATTTGTCAGCAAAAGGAATATTGGGGCATAAATGAAATTTGTTTTTCGGTCTATAGAAGGTGAATATATATTGGCTGTCATGGATTCCCACCTTTCTCTGTCTCTTTCAATAAAATAATCTTTTCCTCAGTGGTCCAATATGTTCTAGACAGTCTTGCATTAGGAAGTATCATGGCTAGACTGATGGTGCCTTTGACCGCTTTTGATATAGCAGCCTCCAAAGAGGAATCAAAAGTCTAAAAATGGCCAAGAATGTGCCAAAACTCCCCCAGCCATTTGCATGGAAGCCTGATCTCAGTGAAAACACTTTTAAAACTGCATAAGGAGAAAATCATTTTCTCCAAAAACTTAATTCTATGCATGTTGTTACTTATGTGCATTACTTAATTACTTACTGTATGAGATCATTAGCTAACCTCCCCCCCTTTTTTTTTGCTGCCTTCAAAACTTTAAGATAAAGGTTGCATATTGCACAAAAAGCAGTACATGGCTGCTTCTCAAAACCCACCCTTTTTAGGATAGTGTCAGAGTAATGTGATGAAATCATACCATACCACACTTCTCAAAGTCCAGGAAGTGTTGTTGGCCAGTTTTCCCCAGCCATAGTTCCTGGAATGGCTTGGGAGTGATGTTGTATCTGGCCACATTTCCTGGAGTTGCACCCCATTGATTATTCTACCCCATATTCCTAGGGGTTCTATATCTTTGGGAAATTTAAAGCAGTTTTGCTTGCCACTGATAAATATTTGATTTTATTTTTGACAGCATCAGCAAAAACCAGATTGCATTGGCAGAAAGAGCTGACCATTAATAATGTTGACATTACTTAAATGTTTCAGATTCATATGTGGGTGTCCCTTGTTTCCTTTCTATAAGAGTAGTTGTGGGGAGGACAGTAATCCTAGATCTGTCTCATAACCAGGATGACAGGTGGACCATTTGATCTGCCACATGATTAGTGTAGCCATTGATCATTAGTTTTTTGGATAGCATAGCAATTTTTAAAAATAATCTCTTAAAAAGATACATCTTTGAGGGGGATGGCATTATTACATTTACCTTTAACTGTTCTAAATTATCCTTCCTTTCCTCCCACCATTTTTAATACAGTGGTCCCTGCCCCTCTGCTGCATCATGATTTATGAGTTATATGGTGTTTTTAAAAAATGAAGCAGGATATACAGCAAAACAACAAAGGTGATTTATTTCTTTTACTGCGTTTTAAAAGCACTAAGCTCCAAGAAGAAAGCATTGATGCATAATCAAATTAATGACCACAAACCTAGGTTACTATTAGCTTGCTCTGGGGTGTTTATCTAACACCTGGTATGAGCCAACTAAGACTGAAACCTCATGACTTGCTCTAAATTTTACCAACTGTTCTCTGCAATAATTACACATAGAGTTAGACAGGTGGGAAAGGACTGAAAGGTCATATAATTCAAATGTGAAATAAAAATTAGATGCACAATGCTAATGGATCCAATTGGGAAAGTATACTGAAATGCCGTCAAATAGTTTAAGAAAGCCACACGATGTTTTCTTACAATTATCTCATGAATTAGTGATGTTTAAAAAGACTTGGGGCAATAGTGGAGGGAAATTAAGGACTCATGCTTACTATACATTGCTCATGTTAATTGGAGCTCCTAGGTTACAACAACAGAAGGCAAGATAGCTAGAGAAGGTGTCTGTTCTACTCTTTACTGCTTGCAAGTGAAAGCTTCTTGAAAAATCAGGGAGCCTTTGGGAGTACCCACCTTAAACTGGGAGTGTGATGGGAATCTTTGTAGGCAGCTATTTTAAGGAGTTTGAATTTCTTATGTTCAGCTTCATAAGGAGATACTTGTATGAAGCCCTCAGGCTGAACCAGCTTTGACTGGGTTCCTTACTTTGTTCACAGCTCCTGAAGTGTGCGAACTCCAGGCCAGAGGGTTTTTAGGCCATATATATTTCCCCACAGGGAAGTCTACAAACATCTGGCTGTTTTTCCATTTCTGGCATATTCCGTTGTGTTCTCCGGGGGGTGGTAGAAGCAAAAGATATTTGACTATGTACAGTAGAAAGTTTAAGGTTTAAATGTCACAAATGGCACTCAATTATTATCATTTGTAGATGAAATCATACTGTGTGATCCTTTTCAAAGTTTTAAAAAACCCAGCCTAAATAGTATGTAGTGCTGGAACTGAAATGATACTGTGTCTTTTAATGGCTTTTGGCAGTTGCCTGACTGCCGCGGAACAGGCTTTTGGCATGGGGTGCTGTATTTATTTATTTTTTAGTTGATGTGCTCTTATTTTGTTTTTAATTTAAGTATGCTTTAATATTAGAATTTGTTTAATCATATTTTGGTCCTGTCACTTACTGTGTTTTTATCTGCACAGTACCTGAATTTTAATCTTGTTGTGGGCTACAACACAATCTCAGTTTGTGGTCAAAGGTGGAAAATGAATAAAAGGAAAATGTTAAAATGAAAAAAAAAATAAGTGATGGCTTCTCTTTTACCCATTTAACAGTATAGTTAAGTAGCTGAAATCACAGTGGAACTGTGCCCCCACTATCTCTGTATGACAGCTGTTTGTTGTTTGTATGTATATATGCTTTCCTGTTGACTTAACAGCAACCCCATGAATTTTGTAGTATTTTCTTAGGTAAAGAATACTCAGATGTAGTTTTGCCTGTTCCTTCCTCTGAAATATAGCCTACATCACCTTGTGTTCCTTGGTGGTCTCCTGTCCAAGTACTAACTAGAGCTAATTCTGGTTGGCTTTTAATATCCAAAAGGATCTAGTGCCTTTAAGATATTTGAGAGGTTCCACTCTGGAGTATTATGTGCAGTCTTTCCACAGATACAAATTCCTCAACACCAAATAGAAATCTTTGCAAAAATGGAAGAGAAGGCAGAGTGACATCCAATTCAAGCCAAAGTCAAACCTGCTCTTGCAAAATTCATTCAGGAACTAATGTATAAAAATTGTTTCTGACAAAAGAGGTTTCACAATAGAAATGGCTGGTTAACTTCCTTGTGCATGTAGAATATTTCTAGTTCTGTATTCCTAGCCATCTGTGTTGTTTTTTAAAGCTTAAAAACGATCAGTTGCCTTGCTTAAACAACTGAATTTATTTTATTCTTCTCCACTACTTTGGAAAGCCAATCCACCAGGGAAAAACAGTATAACTTGCTGACTAGGAGCTATGGTAAAACAACAAAACTGAGCACATTCATGACAAATGCATGGCATAAGCAAGGTAGAAAGGAGGGAAAATGTTTTTTTTCCTGGTTAGATTTGTACTGTCATATACAAAATGATTTCAAGGGCTTATTTATAGTCTTTTTAAAGGGCACATTTTAGACATCACAAAATATGCTCCAGTTAGCCACCCCGTCAGTAAATACGGAGCTGCTCTGATTTCAGGCCATTTGAAAAGAAACTAAAGTTTAGTTCTTACGGATGCGGTAAATTCACCACATGGTCAGTTTTCCATCCGTTTTAACAATCCTGATCTGGCTCTGGCATGATAAATACCAGCTGTGACCATGTGAGGGCACATGTAAACATCACATGTACCACATAATGTGGACATGATTAAATTACTTTGTGATTACTTGAGGATTTCCAAAATTAACTTTTTGGGCCCATAGCCAATGATAAGACTGATAAGACTCCACTTGCTAAATTCTTGCTTTTCTGTCATGCCTTGAACCAAAAGGTCTAAACTTTTATTCACCTTTGGCTTGATGTTCCTACAAATGTCTTTACTCATTAGTAGTTTCATCAGAAGACAAGAGTAACAAAGCAAAATAGGTGGGATCCTATCTTGCTTTTAGGCATACACTTCTCTCTTCAGTTTTTCACTGCAGCAATCTTTTAAAAAATGATTTTAGAATTTGGCAAATGTCAAACTTAAAAGTGAGCAAAAGTGGCTAGATGTCATTCTGTAAAGCTATTAGGGAAGAGAGGCTTATACTCAGAAATGTTACAAGAGCAGATTAAACATACAGTGGCAAGTTGTACTCTGTGTATGTCAGAGCTTTCAAAACTTTTCATGTTGGTAACATACTTTTTGGACAAGCATCATTTCACAACACAGTAATTCAGTTTTACTAGCAAACTGGAGATTAAACTAGCCCCTTATAAGAGACATAGACACATACATAAATTGTAATAAAATGTATGGGAACACAACATGTCTCATGAAAACCTTTCATATATTTTTTTTAAAATATGATTTATAAATAACTTATATTTCCAAGGTTGTAGGTGACACACCTACACACTTCAGGCAACACACTAATGTGTCACGGCACACCATTTGGAAAACCCTGGTGTGTGTGTGTGTGTGTGTGTGTGTGTGCGGTAATGCAAACCTAAATGTAAATCTGATAAATTTCAATTGTTTATTTCATTTTAATTATTTTAAAAAGTGGGCTAATAACTCTTTGGCCAGCAAAACTGCAGCAGGCATTATTTGAGCAGCTTTGAGACTTGCAGGAAGTTCAGGGTTTTTTTGTGAATCCTACATCCTATGCTTTTCTTTTCCTCCTACTTCTGAATAAAGCCATACTGATCATATTATGGAAGGAAAAAGGTGAGAGGTAAATCTTACAAATAAGCAAAGCCACAGTATAATGATTAGTAGAGGATTCCATGTGCATGGAGTTCAGAAAGACACTATTTAAAAGCAGTTCATAGTGCAATTAATTATTGTTGCATAAAAGCAATTATAAAAAGTATATAAAAGTATAAAAAGTATTTTGGTATATCAGAAAAGTAACAATGACTGAGATCTTTCATGAGAGACATAGGGCCTTACTGCACTACATGTCTATTGCGCTGTGATTCCACTTTAACTGCCTTGGCTGCCTCCTATGGAGTCTTGGGGTTTGTAGCCTTGGGAGGTACTGGAGCTTTCTGGCTGAGAATTCTAAATATCCCTTCCTCCCTAAATTGCAAATCGCCTGATTCCATAGAACAGAACCATGGCAGATAAAATGGAATCATACTGCAATAGTTATGTAGTGCAGAAAAGCCCATAGCTATGATGACCTGTCTGCAACCTATCTTTCAATCCAACCCCCCTTAAAATATAGGCAGACACACTGACCAAAGAAGTTTGGAGACACTGACAAGCAGCACACTGCAGGATGGTATGTCTGTCCCCTTCCATCAATCCACAGCAGCAGGAAGGTCTTTTTGCAATTGCTTGTCACACTGCAGTTCATTGGTGGGAGTCACCCTGCTTGCCAGTGCCCCAGATCTCTGCCTGTTAATGTGTCTGCCTGCCTTTTAAGGTAGATGGAAGAGTCATTTGCAGTCATGGCAATGGTGCTTTGATCATAAATCTGAGTAGCAAAATTTATGAGGTCGTAAATCTGGTTTACGATACTGAACAGGATGTCAGCCATTGTTTCAACTTATTATATTACTGTCAAAATGTGCCTTCATTACATCCCATCATAACTTTATACAACTACTCTGTTTTTAATTAATTACTTCTGAGCTCTGCATATATGCATCTTCTTGAAATGGGACCTGCATGCAGGGAACTGGGTATGGGATCTTAATTTTAGTCTGGTTTCATCTTTCCCTTTCACCTTTATCTGCCTTCCAAGCTAGTTCTGAGGCAACAGGTTTACTTTGAGCTCCTTAGAGGTCAGGTGCATATGGCAGAAATGTAATAAATTGAGTAGGTGTTCCTTCATTCTGTGAGTAAAGAGTAGATTGCTCTTTTTTATTTAAAGCCTTTGTTTATTTAGAAAGTCTCAATACTTAGAAATTTATAAAACCTACAATATCTATAAAACTGCCAGTGTTACAAAATGCAGCAATAATTCAGGTGAAATATTTAAGCCATTCCTGGGTTTGCTCTGTCCCTGCGTTGATACATGGTAGAGCTTCATTTGGTAGGAATCAGCAGTTTTATGTGGCAATTAATTTTAACTTCAGTAGGAGAGCTAAAGTGATAAAAATTTACCCTTGGTTTTCTATACAAAGGTAGAAATGGCCTAATATTTATTATTAAGATTGCAGAACTATGAAGTGCTATATACAGCAGAATGAAACACAGCTTTTAAGGTTTTGTTTAGAGCTTGATTTAGTTTATGGTGTAATCTGTTCATTGAACCTTATTGCAGGCTTTCATTCTCCTTAAAATAAATTTGATACTGTGGGAAAGTTACCTCTTAAGTACCACACATTATTTTTTCCTTTTTCTGTTCATTCTTGCTGTACAAACATTTTTCATGTTTAATTATAATTGTAGCAAAAATGAAATAAAAATAAAAATAGAAAATGGAGTTTGACAGCAAAAAGCAAAGCAAAACACTACTTCATTTCCCAGTTCTTTAACTTTACCATGAAACTGGGTCAAAAGATACCAGCCTGGACAAAAAGAAAAGAGTCCAGGTATAGCATTTAATTCTTATTGCATAGATTGTCTCCTTTTTCTCTACCTGTTGGTATGCAGTAGGCATCCCGTGTGAAGATGTGGTCAAAGAGGAGGGAGATTGAAGTAGGACTGTTATCCTCCTGGGGCATTATGCCAGTGTAATTTCTGGTTGTACAGGCAGTTGTAATATTTAAACACTTGTGTCAGGAAGTATCTAGTACCTGCTTAGCCAAGCTTGGAGACCTGTTTTCTGTCTTGGTGCTGTCTAGCGGTCACATACCCTCCCCCCAAAAAAGACAAATAGAAGAAAAGAAACAAAAGCAGGAATGTCCAGAAGTCCATTTCAGGTTTTGAGGAAAAAAGTATTTTTTAATGTTAAATAGTGAGGGAGACCCAGTGTGGTGTAGTGGTTTGAGCACTGGACTATGACTGTGGAGATCAGAGTTTTAATTCCAACTCAGCCATGAAAACCCACTGGGTGACCTTGGGCAAGTCACACTCTCTCAGCCTCAGAGGGAAGCAAAAGCAACCTCCCCTCTCAAACAAATCTTGCCAAGAAAACCCCTTGATAGGGTTGCCTTAGGGTCACCATAAGTTGGAAATGACTTAGAAGTAAACAACAGCGGTAAGGGGGAAATGGGCAACCTGTTTGAAAGGTAGGCTGCCATGACTGGATAGTGCAGAGAGATGTAATATATCCTTTGATGGCTGGTAAACGAGAGGTCTGGAGAGTCAGATCAGGGGAATCAAGGGGCACAAAACCAGTCTGCAGGGGCCTCAGGCAGCCTCAGGTCTGCATTTTGTCCACCCCTGCTTTAAACGGACTTCATACCAGTTTTATATGGCTGGCCTAAGCCTTATTGGGATCCCTGGCGGCGCAGTGGTTAAATGCTAGTACTGCAACCACAAGGTTGTGAGTTCAATCCTGCCGGGCTCCAAGGTTGACTCAGCCTTCCATCCTTCTGCAGGTCGGTAAAATGAGTACCCAGCTTGTTGGGGGCAATTAGCTAAAACACATTGTAAACCGCTTAAATAACACTCAGTTGATAAGTGGTATAGAAATAAATGCTATTGCTATATTGCTATTAGAAACATGAAGTCCAGATTTAGTGTCCAGACCCAGTAAATATCACATGTTGACAGTGAAGCAGCAAACAACTTGTTCAATAAAAGTACTACAGTGACAGCTACAAAATGAGCTGATGAAGGGCATTTAGCACATCTACCAAGAATTGGCTGGTATCCTGAGTAATAGTTTATGGCTTTGTGGCTTTATTATATTGAAATGATCATTCATTCATTGTCCTAGATGTAGTCACAAGAAGCAAACCTGAAAACCTCTAAAACAAAAGGTAAAGAGAGAAACCTATGAAGCAGAATCCAGAAGATTCACATAGAAGGCAAGAGGAAAGAGATACTTGAAGATATAAAGCTGAGATCAGCCAGGACACAGTCACCAGATGCAAGGAGAGGGACATCTCACAGCTGCCAGCAGAAAGTACTCCCAGTGGTCCATTAATAACTGACTAGTCAAACAGTGTTGATGACTGGAAAAAGGAGATAGTAGAATATGGGCAAGATATAGTTCTGGCTGGAAAGCTGAAATTTAAATTGGGTGGGAGTGAGATTTATAAAGTTCTAGCACAAGGCACAGGCATCCTGGCAAACAAAAGGCAACAGCATTTGATGCCAGCCCAGTTGCTGGTAAGATGCTTGGTAGTCCAGCAGGGGAGTGAAAAAATGTTTCATCATCCTTAAAATGTGGATGATATGCATCCAACGTATGATCATAACTGCATTAAAACTATCAAAAGACTCCTCTTCTGTTATATCTGCATCACACCATTATAACAGTTTGATATTACTTTAACATGCTTTCCTCCTAGGTATCCCTGGGATTTGTAGTTTGGTGAGGCATTAGAATTCTCTCTGCTAGTGCACTCTAGTGCCTTCCCCTGAAGTACAGCACTAGAATCTTTATCAGATAATTCTTTTTTTTTTCAATTTATTTTTATAAATAATACATATAATAAAATCGTAACATACATATGATTCATTTCTGTTTGCTCCAATGTACAGTTATCTACAAATTTACATTTTTTCATGGAAATGTTTACCGTATTTTTACCTCATACGTACATATATAATACTGTTCTGTTACATTTCCTTGACCTCCTAGTCCTCTCTACCAGAATCTTATCCCACGCTATTTTACTTTCTTGAAACTCCTCAATATCTTATTGTATACCTGTCAAAGTTTGCCCCTAACTTTTCTCTCAATTAGTCAGTATGGCCTAACTTTTTCCAACATATCCTTTCCTCTTAAGACATAATTTTAATATTAAATTTTAATATTATATTTAAACATTTCTCCTATGAAATACAATTATTCATGTATGTATGTGTATTCTTATACCCCCCTATAATAAGCTCTTTCATAATATCCAGTTAGTAGTGACCAAGTTAGCCCCAAGATCTTTTTGTCTTCATGAATTGTACTACTTGTTGCCATTCTTTCTCGATTACATCTATACTCTTCCCTTTTAAATATGAAGATAAGACATCACATTGTTTTAACTCAGTTATTTTTTGGAGCCATTGTTCTATCTCCTGTGTTGTCGGTGATTTCCATGTTCTGGCAAAAACTATTCTCGCTGCCGTCACTAAGTAAAGTATTACTCTTATCAGATAATTCTAATTACATGACATATCCTAGGATTCCATGGTATGGCACCATAGGACGTGGGGCCTTTCTCGCTACACTGTTATAGTGCTATTATTCCACTTCCAACATCCTGTGGAATTCTTGTAGTTTACTGAGGCCGAAGAGCTCTCTGACTGAGAATTTTAAAGGCCCTTCCCTAAACTGCAAAGCCCAGGATTTCATAGGATGTTGAAAGTGGAGTAATAGCACTATAACAGTAAAGTGGTATCAAACTGCTATAAATGTATAGCGTTTATGCTTTCTTGGAGAGCATGAAGGAATGCAGAGAAAAATATGTCTGTGATATACTTTGCTAGGCAGCTTTATCAATCCCTATGGCAAGTGGAGCTGGGTAACCTTTAGTAACTTTGAAGGGGATATGTTTTCTCATTGTTTTGCAGTGGCTTCTCTTTTTTTATCTCTCTTTCATGCACTCGTACACACATAGTCACAGCACACTCCATGGTTATGGGGGAGTTTCTGCTTGTCCATATATTAATATGGCAACTATCATCTTTTATAGGAACATAATGTACTGTCTTTTTTACCAGTCATTTGCAGCGAGGAGTTGACGTTCAAAGCTGATATGTGTAGAGTTAGAGTTTGGCTCCATTTCTCTGCATAAAAGTTCAAGCTCTCTGATAGGGAAGCAGTCACTGCCCAAAAGATTACTTTTTTCCCTTGTTGGTAGTGTCTGTGAGTATTGTCAGATTCAGTAAAAACTAGGCCAAATGTTGCCCCGGAGCAACGACTACATCTGTATGTTTCCAAGCAACTTGGTGAGTTGGTTCAGTTACAAAGGGCTTTTAAAGCACTCCATCTGCTTCCCAACCCAAGATGCGACCACCCCAAAGAATGATCTAATTCCTCTGCATTTAGACTTGGAATCTTTTCACCACTTGCTTCAGAGCAGGAAATCAAATAATAGCCTTTAGGAGCAATAAGATCCACATGCTTGTGTAATTACATGTCGAGCACGTTTGTCGCTCATATTTCAACATATGTATTCCACTACAGTGAAAAAGCGTAGTTTTCATGCTACCATTCCTTCTCCCTCTAGAATGTAATAAATTGTGGCATAGGCTGATAAGTAAGCATTTAGGTATTAGACTCTTACATCTGATTTGGCATGTCCTTTGCATAATAAATACTCTTGGTCAGACAAAATTGCACCTTTGGATGTTTTCCTTGGCAGATGTAAAGTTTGCATGTGCACAGATTTTCAAGCAAGAGGATATGGTATTGATTGCTGATATTCTAATTCTGATGTATTTTGTTTTAAGTTGAAACCCTGGGGATCAATTGTTCTCTTTTTGAAAGGTGCATATGGCTATCTATCTTTGGAACTAAGGACTGCTGCCAGCAAACTGTGCTCTGCAGATTCACATAATACCTAGGGGGATAGAAAGAGAAGAGAAAAACAGTGATAACTTGACACTTAGAACTTCTGCTGGCCAGTACAACTCTTTTTTAAAAAAATACACTCCTCTGCCACTTCTGTTCTCTTCCCTCTATATTTAAATTTGGTAACTCCTCTATTTGCATGAACAAGCAGCTGTTTTTTTTACTCCCTCCCTACTTCCCGCCTCCCCATTTTTTTTGCTTCAACTGCTAATGTTGCACTGAGTGCAAGGGAAGTGGGTGATCATTGTAGCTTTGCCCTAGTTACTTTTAAAAAAAAGAAGTCTAACAAGCACTTAACAAATAAAATTTGCCTGCACAAGCCTGTGTCTCCACATAAATGTGTTTGTTTTCCACACAGAGAATATGACTGGCATGTGTAGGTATTTCTCTTTCTGTAGTCCTTATACAAATTACCTTTAGTGGTTTCTCTTCATAACATCTTTTCTTCTGTGCTTTCTCAGGATTTCAGGTGATGACTCCTGTTCCTAGAGTGGAGAACACCTCATGCTGTTAGTACTAGAGGGATAAGGGAAGATATCCCTTTATACTGAATGTCTAGATGGCTACTAGTTTTCTGCACTTGTCATATGAGAAATTTTATAAGCAAGAATAAGTATCTATTTTATGGCAGGTCTGGTTGTTTGTCCATCTAAATCAGTATTGTTGTGCCTAATTGGCATTGACACTTCAGTATCTCAGACTGTGGTCTTCCATATCTCCTTTTTACCTGACTCTTTAAACTGGAGATGTCAGAGATTGCATCTGGGACTTCCTACATGAAAAGTGTGTACCATATTCAGATAACATCTTAGGTTTGACTACCAGTTTTTGTTTCCCATTTGTCTTTTGAGGATGTCAAGAAGCTAAAATTTACATTCAAGAAATACTGTTTGCTGGCATATTTTTCTAGAAAAAAACGTATATACTTGTTTATATATTCATATCCATTTATTAAATTTAGGAATAGTAACGTTCAAACTGGAAGAAGAGATAAATTGTAATACTTACTTTTAATTTTAAAAAAGGTTATTTTTTTTAAAAAGTATTGCTAGACTGTAATAATTGCTATTACTATCTCCTGTTTACAAAAGCAAGTCTTGATTCATACTTGTACTTTTATATCATGGTTTCCTGTGGGAGATCTCTCTCAGGTCACAGGAAGTGTGACTGGGCACAGAGCCGCATACATTCCACATTGTTAATTTTGTCAGACTAAAAACCTCTGAAACAAATTCCAGAGCAGTGCCAATGTGCTTCTGAAGAATTGTCAAAGGAATATAGAGGATTTGTGGAAAAAAATGTTTAAGGGCAATTGGCAAAAATATGTTCTGGTTAGATTGGAGTTTTGTCAGCAAATGATAGAGAAAGTTTTCATCAAAGCTGTGTACTTGTTTCTTTCTGTTTTCTGGGGGGGGGAGTGCGCTGGTGGTCATGGTCATTTTGTTTTTATCTGTTAACTCATATGACCACCTTCCCACCATCACCAAAGCTTGAGTGGAGCCTTTCTTAAACTGCCGCATGAAAATGTAGAAACTGGCAGTGTTCTGATATGCTTTGATGTAAGACTGAGGTTTGAAAGCAGTGTTTGTATAACCCTTTGTGGGAGCGGGGTATATAACTGCTGCTTGTATAGCAAATAGCTATTCAGGAAATTAGGCATAATATGTAAAGGAGGGCAGTTAAGATTTTGCCATAATTCTGTAAACTGGAAAGGTTGTGAGCAGAATAGAATGAACAACCATATTCTGCAGCTAAGAAGTTATGTGCCTAAGATTCACCATTTAGAAGTGTCATAAAAAGTCATGTTGTTGTGAGGTGGATAGCTACTTGAAAAGCAATTGGAAGGTTTTCATAAGTTTCATTAACACTAAGTTAAGACATGTGTGGTTCTCTTTCAAGGAGCATAGACTTAACCAATAAGGACAAAGTAAATAGTGTTCATTTCCTGCTGATCTTACAGCATGAACAGATGTTTTCCCTTACAAGAACCATTAGTCCGTTTTGTGGTGATTCCATTTTCATAGACTGCTGCAGCAATTTAACCCCTTATTTGACTTTCCAGGGTAGCAAGTTAATTGCTTTTTCTGCAAGGGAGGGAGTGCATTTAAAACGTCTTGTCTTCCAAAGAACATTCCCTGTAGTGTTTTTCTTTTTATTATTGTTATTTTTTTTAAAAGATATTAATTTAGTTTTGGCTGAAGTCATCACTCCCTCCCTGGTTTCGTAGCCTCCACAGGGGACAACAGATGTTTCCTCTGACAAAGCTCTGTGAGAGAGACTTTTGCAAAGGATTGTTCCCCATGGGCTTTACTTTATTTTTGACCACACATAAGACAAAGCTTGTCTGCATACACACAGGCATACTGAATGAGAGAATAAGTGCACAGTCCCCACAAGTTGAATGAAAGCTCTGGCGAGGACCATTTACGGATTTTACTTCGGCCTGTTGCCTAAGTGGAGGTTGGTCAGTGCTGCAAGAGACTTTAGAAAATCTGTATAGTTGTAAGGCTAGATCAAGGAGTGTGTGCGTCTGTTCAGTAACCTGGTTATTTTTTCTCCACGTTCTGTTTTACCCCCCAGTTCTAACTCTTTCCCTTTCATATTTCATTCTCCCTCCCCATGCTTCAAAGACAAACAGTTCAAAATAAACACAGAAAAACTATCCATTATTTTTTTTCTTCCCTGGGGCAAGAGAGAATATGTGGCCAGCAGTGGGCATTGAAGTGTGTTTCAGTATATTTAATATCTTGATGTGTGTCTTTGAAAGTGGCATGCCCAAGAAAAGTTTTTCTCATCTGTTCAGATTTCATGCATTACAATGGCAGGAAGAAGGTAACAGTGTAAAATAGCCACTCCAGCCTGGGGAGGTATAGAAGACTGTTGTGGGAGTGAAAAGTAAATTCCTCCAGAAACTGTAGGGGTAAATCCAGTTGCTGGTTGCAGCCAGGGACGTAACTGTGGGAGGGGGACAAAATGAAGAACAAATAAGAATTCTGCCCCCTCCATGAAATTTTCCTGCAGTCTCCTAATTTTTAGTGTTGAACAGAAGGAGATGCTGATAAATAGTTTACACCTAGGTCTTGTATACTCTCAGCTGCTTTGCCTGCCACTTTCCTTTGGATGGTTAAACTATATTCCTTTAAATGGTCAATTGAAGTTTTAAGTTACTGCAATGCAAGCAGTGTGAGGGTGGAAGGAAAACACCATTTGGGGCAGACTTCTTATCGAGCGGCTGTAGACAGAACCTAGTTCCAAATAGAAAAGATCCTCTGAATCACTTGTGGATTGTGGTAAGTCAACACTTACCTGAGTTCCAAGCTTTAAACTGATGTGCTTCTAACAACTTCTCCATTTTGGACCTGGTGAGGGGAAGAAGAAGTATACTGGTTTTATGTCTTTTTCACTTGCTAGTGATGAAAGATCCAATGATGCATCAATGTGTCTGTGTCATCTTGCTTCAGTTAAAATCCCTGCAGGAAAGGCAGAAGTTTGTTTGGTCTTGAAAATGGAGAGTGCCTTCTTCTGGCATTCAAGTGTTGGGAAGAAACTGTGGGCGTTTCTTTCTTGCCGGAGCCTGGCTAACCCCTTATCATGGCAAAGGGGGTGAACAAAATTGTTAAAATCCTGTGTGCAGCTGTGGAAGTACATGCAAACTGAGTACATACCAGAAGTGTTTACACAGATTAAAAAAAAATGGTTGCTATGCTTCGCCCATTGAGGTATTTTCATATTTCAATTAATAATATGAATGAAACCAAGAATGTATGCTAGCCCTGGATTACAAGCTATAATACAGTGGCCTTTCCACATTTGCAAGAGTTTGGGGCACAGAACCCTTGCAAAAATGGAAAAATTGCAAATAACTCTGCACACACGTGATCCCCCTCCCATTCCCTTCCAAGAAGATCAAAGGAATGGGAGGAGAGGGGAGAGGTCTGGAGGGCATAAGGAAAGCGTATGTGTGTGCATTTCCCCCCTCCATTGCCTTACCTTTTGTCTGTGCATGGGTTCTCAAGCCCACGAATATAGAGGGAGGACTATAGCACTTCATACCTGGGAGTAAGTGCCATTAAGCCCAATGTGACTTACTTCTAAGTGGACAAATGAAGGATTTCTTTATACGTTTTGCTTCCAGAACAGACATAGGAAAAGGTGAAAAACTCCATATGTTACTGAATGGTGATTCCTGTTTGCTGGAACTTTCCACCTTTTTTTGTAACACCCCATTCAGTGGTGGGAATTTTACACTCTGAGGGCCACATGAGAACAGGTGAGTGCACCCCATCACAGATGACAAATATCAGAGAATGCCACCTCTGGAAGATTGGCATTGTTAGGCAACACAAGGTGTGGGTCAAAGAAGAGATTACCACTTCAATTTATCCCCCTTAAAACAAGGGGCACTCTTTAAAGTAAAAGACTATATGTTGGAGTGGACGCGTTCTGTGAACCCCCACCCCCACACCCCATTGTAGTGGGAGACAAGGCGTGTTCCTTTATTTAAAAGCAGTTTTCTTCCCATATTTTTCCTAATGAACAAATCTCCAAGTAGAAACACTCCCTCTTAACTGTTGAACCTTGGAGGTAAGAAAGACCAGCCACCTACCTGAGATACAGGACCAACATTTCATCAAATTTGTATCTAAGGAGGAGTTTTGAAGTTTTATTGACAAAATTTAAGTTTTTATTGACAAAATAGAAAAATATATGCAGAAAGAAAGGTGCTGGGGATGTTAAATGTAACACTTCAGAAGCTAAGATTGAATTCTCTCTCACTTCTGATAATGAAAGAAAACTAGTTGATAAGACAGCTTTCCTCAAGCTGTTGCCCTCCAGAAATTTTTGGACTTCAAAGTCTGTCCTCTCTAAACAGTATGACCAGTCTCAAGGAATACTTGGAACTGTAGTTCAAATATCCTGAGGGCACCAGTTTTCTGAATGGTGCTTTAAGCTATGAGCTATTATGTGCATGGTGAAATCAGAGTAGCCCACAAGAGTGAAAGAAAGCAGATAAACAGAGGAAAAGTAAAACATAAATCTTTGTTCTAAATACATTTCTAAAACAAATTATGGTATTGTTTAGTCTCCATCTACTTTGAACAATTTATTTTTGAGCTATGAAAGAAGAGTTGACAGAGATGTCTTCCCCTTTCCTTTCACTGAAGTTCAGATGGTGTCAGAAATACAATGAATAAACCTAGTCTCTAAGAATTTGTTTATGCAAGTGTTGTCAACATTTATGTTCAGTTGTGTGTAGCTGAATTTTTTTCCTAAGAATCATTTTTGCCTGGATCCTGAGATACATTCACTTAAGGAAGTTCGTGGAAAGAACATTTCTTTGCTCTTCAGACCCTGCCTCTCTCCCATGTTGGGAAAAACAAACAAACTGTGCTGACCTTCCAGAGGGGATTTTGAGGGGTCCAAGTTGAAAGTGGCAACAGGAAGCTTTATTTTTGTGAGTTTCCTTAAGTTAACCTAATTTAGCATCAAAAGCATTTTTAATACACTGTATATTATTAACCGATATTCAACTGTTTTAAAAAGAAGTTTTGTCTTTCACTATGACAGTGAATGTAGTATAGCCAGATAGTTTCACTGAAGTACATATACCTAAATCTGTAGTAAATGGGAAGTTAATATTTAGAGGAAAGGCCATTCAGTGTAGAAAAAAAAACATCATTATGGTGGTGGCTAGTAAGATAGTGCATTTAATTAGAGGCTACAGGCTTCAGTTTTATTTTTTATTGCAAAATAAATTGTTTTAAGTTTTTTTTATTAAGAAGCCGTACCTTTCAATCTCTGTCACAATTGCATTTGTATCTTTTTTATTTCTTAAAGTGCATATTTATGCCTTCAATACATTTGATAAAGTTCACCGAAGAATATGGATTTATTTTTACATCTTGGCTGTGAAGCACGTTTCCTACCTCCATGTTCTTGTTCTGAAGTTTTTAATGTGAGAAAGAAGTTGATGTTATTATTCTGTATTTCACCACTACCGAGTTTAGCCTTTATATTTAATTGGAAAAGATATGGGAGTGTTGCTATCGAGGTTACATAGGAAGAATTGAAACAGAAGCGAGGCAAAGGATTGACTATAAATTGCTTCTTAGTGGACTGCTTTTTGGTTGTGATATACCTATCTCAGCTCTAACTGACTGAATTTCAGTCTAGCTGTTCAGAATGCTTTTCTAATGGGCCTGGGAAGATAGGTTTGGATAAATTAATTATTGGCTGTTGTTTCAGTGAGGTTAGATTAAATCCTATTTCTGTACCCTGGAGGTATCCTTCCAACTATGCAAGAGTATCTTCGAGCTGAGATTGTTTCAAGAAATGGGCAGTTGCCTCACCCCACTATGATATTGAAGGTAAAACCTCAAAACATTGCTCTAAAAAAAAAAAACTATTGGACACACAACACATTTCAATGTGATTCTCTTTTCTGAATATGTGAAAAAGGTGACAATTGTTTTTCAAGAATGTGGTAGCATAAGATTTTTTTAAAAAGTTGTTTCTCTTTTTTGTGGTCCTTGGTGGCATGTTGATAAATATTGGATGTTATATTTTGAGCATCATTTTGAGGATTTTCTCCCAGATCTAAGCCCTTCACTGTGGTAACAAGTTAGGTTTTGTTTTGTTTTTTAAATGAGGCTACTTATTCTAGTTTGTATAATCACAAGCTCAGCAAATCCTATAGACATATGTAGAAAATAAAAATAGAAGTTCGGGCTAATTCAGATGTGATGCAATATGGTCTTGTTACAGAGGATAGTGCACATGAATTGTTCAGTATTAAAAAGCTGACATATTGAGGAGATGGCTAGGCTGAACCTTTCTAGGTGACTAAATTTTTCCAGGTGATATTTTTAACATGGAATACTACCTGCATTCTGAAGTGTTGTAGCCCCAGAAGACAATTCAACCTTAGAAGACTTAACTGTGACTTACAGTTAAACAAATGAGGTCGAAGAGCGTGTTGCTCTGCTAGTTTACAGACTCTGATGAAGAAAATTCCTTTTGTTTGCTAATGCTTCACATTATTATCCCTGTAGACTAATGAGGATGCAGCTGTATTGAATATGGCGATTTTTAAAATGTTCGCTTATTTTCAGTGTTTTATCATATATAATGACTAATCAGATGAGCTGTATATCAGAGCCAAAATCTGTATCTTTTGTGATTGCTCTTCAGTAGACAAATGAGTTTACATTCTCTTGGTATCTTGCCTGAGATAATAGGAAAAGGTAGAACTTTAATGGGTCTTTAATAGATCTAGTGTTGGGATAGGTATTTGTTGTTGTTTTTTAGAAATCTAGATAGTATACAAAACTACAAAATATACAGAAAGTCCCCACTTTTTGACACCCTGTTATCTGACAACTCTCTTTTCATGCTTCCAAATTAAGGACATTTTCCATTTATTCAACAGGGGTTCTGCTCTTTCATCAGTTCTTCTTGCCTACAGAGGCTCACTTGGAACAGCTCACATACGCATGCTGCTTGCAAAGTGAGCTGACGGGAAGAGGGGGGAGTAAAGGCATTAAGCAAGCTGAAAGACTGTGCAAGGAGTACATGTGTGGTTGGCCAATGGAGGCTCATTTGGAACTGCTCACACATGCATGCTGCTTGCAAAGTGAGCTGACAGGAGGGATAAAGACATTAAGTCAGCTGAAAGACTTTGCAAGGAGTACGTGCACGGTCAGTTCCAAAGGAACCTCCTTAAGTCCTTCATGCTTCCTACAGTACAGTATATGGGTTCCACTTTTTAACCAGTGCTGTTTTCTGACAGTGCTCTAATCTCTAACCTGTCAGATAAGTGAGGGAAGCCTGTACCATAGAAAATGAGAGGTCTTAAGGGACTGTATATTAAAGGTATCTTTGTAAAGGAATACTTCACTTGTATGAAGTAAAAGGAAGAAACAAGTGTTTGGAGTAAAGATTATATTTCATCAGTACAAGTGGCACCACAGCCCTAAATCTCTGTGTATTTATATTTGAACTATGCTTATATGGCATCCCTCTCCAGCCAAGTGCCCTTGGACCATAGTCTCTACCATCCCAGTTACACTTCTTGGGCGGGGGGCGGGGGCGGGGATGTGGAAGGCTGCTGTAAGGCATAGGACTTTTACAGGTTTCATACAGGGAAAATAAAAAGCAGAAACATGTTGTTCATGAACTGAAATTTGCCACTACTCAGTGAGCCCCTGATAGTGTTCATTCTTAAACTGAGATCTTTATAAAGATCCAACACCATCTCTCTACTTTGTGTTTCAGCTTAAAGGAATCCTGTAACACCTTTTGAGACTGAACAGAATAAATTTTTAGTGTAAGTGTTCATGAACTCCAGTCCATTTTATCATCTCTCTGAAGTGAAGTGGAGTGGAGTCACAAAAGCTTCTACTAGAAATTTCTTTTTCTCTGTCTCAAAAGGGTTACAGGATTCACTTCTACCTTTTTATATGCTAGTTAGCCTCATCTTATTGTACTGTGTTGATGAGAAAGCTTATATTGTTTGAGAATTCCAAATGTGTTTGGGGCATAAATTATATCATAATTTAAAGGTGGAACTAAAATGTTCATTTAAGTTGTTGTAATGAAGATGAATGAAGGAAAACCCACTTCCTTAAAATGGGATTTTTATTCAGCACATTACAGATATAGCTTCTATCTTGTAAATAAATAAGTAATAAATAAATAAACAAACAAACAAACTCAGGTATATAAACAACTACAACTTTGGAGTGGTTCCGTACTGGAAAGGACCCATACTGAATTGCAGTGCCAAAATCAGTAATTGCTGAGAAATTAAGTATTAGGAGTTCAACTCAATCAGATTTTGAATTCAGAATGGAAAAATATCAGATGCTTCTTCTGTAATATGACGGCCTTTTTGTTGTGTTTGAAAAAGCTGACTTGGTTCCTTGGCCCACACTGAGCTCACCTGGCAGGACTGTGATATCTGTGCCAACATGATTGAGTGTGAACACAATTCCGTAGTTGAAAAGCTGATTCTTCTTGATGGTTTCTATGGGGTTCTGACTAATGAGATTCTGTGTCTGAGTACAACTAACTTGAGAAATTCTAGAGTTTTACTCTGGAAACAGTCACTTACCCTTTCTACCTTAAAAGGGAGGTTTGATATAGTATTAGTGCTCCATAGAGCAAAGAAAGCTGCTACCTGCCAGGACCTAAATATCCTAAAGGCATCAGATCCTGTCTGATGTGGGAAGCTAAGCAGGGTAAGCCCTGGTTAGTACTTGAATGGAAGACCACCAATGAATACCAGGTGTTGTAAGCTATATTTCAGTGGAAGGAACTGTCAAAACATCTCTAAGTATTCCTTGCCTAAAAAAACCCTATGGAATTCATGCAGTCACCATAAGTCTATAGGCAACTTGAAGGTATGTATATAGCTCAATTTAGGGCAGAGCTGATGTCAGGATAGACATGCTTGGGCACCTGTCACAAAAATATGTGCAGATTTTCTCTTTGATGAGAAAAGGTTTTGTTGATACACAAAAGACATTGTGGAACAAACCGCAGAAGGCTTCAAGATTCTTCATAGTCTGGGATATTTTTTCCAAAAGAAAATGTGCAAAAAGCAACACTTTTTAAATATATGAGACACTATATATTTTGCACAAAATACAGGTTTCTGTGCAAACATACTTACATTTTGTACAAGTTCAAACTACAGAAAAATGGGAAGCTGGACAAAAGCTCCTGTAATTGCATCTCTTGTTGAGGAACATTGCCCCAGCAAGTAATCACTGATGAGCCCCCAGGGCATACTCATCCTCTTCAGCACTGGAAACTGTACTGTTGTCATAGTGGTGGTGGTGAGGAAGAGGAGGAGGAGAAGTGGCAGCTGCCGTAGCCTTCTTTCTCTTTGTTTCTCTGTCCATGAAACAAGCGATTGTAGGTATGATGAGAAAGAGGAAGAGGGACAGTAGTTGTGATAATGGCAGTGAGAAGACAGAGAGAGAGGGCCCACTGAGGGCAGCTAGCTCATGAGTCCTCAAAAACCTGGAGGCATAACTGGCTTTGTTAAGAAGTAGATGATAACGTTGCCTATAAAAACAAGTTAGCTCTAGAAAACTGGATCATAAAATATCGAAAACACAGTAATAATATCAAGTGCTATGAGTGCTGCCGGTGACCATTTTGGGAGAATACAAACACATTTTCATTGAGTTGGAACAGAAGAAAAGAGTGGGTTGAGCCTACACACTTAAAGAGAGACAGATGGGTGGCAGTCGGCTTTTGTTGGAGAGGAAGAGAGAGAAGTTTTTCTTAGACATAGAGAAAAGGAAGCACGCAGCAGGGGACCAGTCAGGATTCTAGTAATAGCAGCAGGGAGCAGGCAACAGTGCTGCTTTAAGCCTGATTTCATTAAATAGATGGGAGATGTCAAGATACGTGAATGAAGAACCCCAAAGGTATTTGGGTTGGAAGGAGGGAAATTAAAAGGATTAAACAGGGTGGAAGAGAAGGAGAGCGAGAGAGAAAGATTGCCACTATTTAGCTGTAGTTTCTTTGTGATAGCTTAAAGGTTGCTAATACTTAAAAGAGCTCTGGAGGTTCAAAACTAATAAATATATGTGCAGGCAGGTTCAGCTTTCAGTCTTAAAATTCTCAAGAGTTTGTCGACAGGTTAAGAAAATGTATGTTTGCTTGTTCACTAAACAGCTGTGTGTGTGTTGTGTATGATTTTGTCAACAAATGATTCCCTTCCATCTGTTTTGAATTTATTAATGGTAAAGTTGTTTTCTATGTTTATCTTCACTGCTTATTTTTGTTTTTTGCATTTTTCCAATTGTCTTTCATATGATGGCTTGAATATGTTTGCTGAAAAATTAGCTGTCTTCACACAAATTCCTTGAATCTCATTTCTGTGAAGCCATCATTTTAGGAATCCAAGCCATTATGTAGAGTAGGTTACATTTGCTCTTTTGCTAAAATTGCAGGAGACCTTCTAGCAGCATTTTTGCACTTTCCTTCTCCACACAAATATCTGGCTGCATTGGGACTTTAATTATGAAGTCCTATTTTTCTCAAGTGCCTGCTTCTTTGCTGTAGAAACATAGAAGACCAGAGCCATAATGGTCTATTATGCCGGTGATCCATGGAATAATGCATCCCCAAGTAGTAGCCATTAACTTCTATAGTGGCACTGATTTGCGCATTAAAGGGACCCCTAGTAGGTGTTTCTAGAGGAAACCATAACAGCCCTATAGGAGCCTTCACACTTCATTGCTTCAATAATCTGTATATTTTGCAATATGGCGACACAAGTAGACTTTTGGCACACAGTAGAACATTATGGCTGTCATAGGTTCAGGTTTAATAATCAGTGGGCTTTTTAGAATCCCAGAATAGCCTTAATACGGCAAGCTGAAGAAATGTGCATACTCTACAGCCTATACAAAACAGAGGAAATACAAACTTGCTGTTTAAAAAAAGAAAAAGCTGTGTATCAGCTTGTGGTTGAAGCAGAAAAGGTTTGGATGTCTCCAAGCATTTAAAGTCTCCAGTAAATTTTGTCCAATTATTTCAAGAGTGAGAATATGGAGTCAGTATATTCTGTTCTATCACTTTTATGGCACTGCAAAGTTTTAAATTTAAATGATAGTCATAGTATTTTTTCAGAGCTTCAGCATGCTGGAAAAAGGACAGTGTTTTAAAATGACTCCAAGCCATAAAATAAATGAAATTGTAATACTCTGAAATGTGATACTATAAAGGTAAAAGATTCTGGCCACCACATGTACTTCCATGGTGCAGATAAATTTCTTTTGCAAGTTTTTAACATGAACCTTTACTTCATTGGGTTGTCACTCACATGCAAGACTATGGCCCTTTTCTCACAGCATTTCCGAAGCAAAAGGGCCCCTTGAGCGTCGCGTAAATGTGAGGAGCAGTCCACGCGACACACTCACATTTGCACGACGCTCAAGGGCCTAACGCGGACTGCGCGTGCATTTTTTCATTTTCAGCTTAAAGCCGAAAATACTGCACGGTCGAGCATCACTCTGGGGCCCCGCACACACTTGCCTGGCATGCGGAGCCTCGGGAACTGGGCTGGTCACGGTTCCTGTGCAGAGCAGGATGGGAAAGATCCCAGGCTGCACTGTGAAAGGAAGAGGTGGGGCACTCGTGTGACCAGGAACAGCTGCGGAGCCAAAGCATCAGGGACATGAGAGTCTTCCTCCCCAGGCTTCTCACGCTAGCCCCACACCCCAACTCCAGGAAAGGGTAAGGTGCAAAAAGGTCTTTAGTTATCTGTTGAACCTTAGCCAAATGCTTCATCCTTTTGTGGAATTGAAAGCAATATGTGATAAATTAACAAAATTCATAGAAAACTTTGATACTAGGTTGACTTGCATGAACAGCAAAATTATATTCTGTGCAACAGCAAGAAGAAAAGCAGGTCTAAATTGTGTTGCCTTTCCCTGCATGCATACACATTCATGATTCTGTTGTATTTGTTTCAAAGTGAATGCGTGAATACATGTGCAAATCTTACAGTAGACTTTACACAGGTAGCTTCTCTGAAACTCCATCTATCAATAGGATCCTTGGTCTTCTGAAAAGTTCAAATGAGAACTAAGCTTGATGCAGTGCTTCTGTAACTATAGCTGTATCTCATGGAATAATTTCAGTATGGGTTTGAGCTTTAGACATGCAGAAGAGCAGGTCCGATTGTTAGTGGTTTTCAGAGGATTTAATGTAACAACATTTAAGAGTATTTATTACTAACATTTTAAGATTATGGTTGAAGTACTATGCATACTTACCTCAGAGTAAGACCCAGTGAACTTGGTGAAACATCTGAATTAGTGTGCATTAGCCTTTAAGTTGAATTTACCTCAAGCAGCTGCTATAAATTATAGTGAAGCTCTTGTATATTTAAGCCCAGAATTTTGTTTTTGGCTTACACTAATGGGTGGTTGTACAGTAGTCATGAAGAAAGGCAAGCAAAACCCATCGTCATCAGGAGAAGGCTGGTAGTTCTGAGCAGTCTATGTAAGTTAGGTACCATATGTTCTAGCAAGCTTAGAACAGGAGTATCTTAGTGCATTTCAGGACTCAGAAAGAATCAGGCTAGGGAGCAGAAAAGGGGAAATGATGTACTTTCCCATCCTACTCCAAGGCATTTCCCTGCTGTGCTATTTAGGACTAGGGTGCTATGTTTTGGAATGGGTTGCTAATCCTCAGCCCTAAATCCAGCTACAGTTGTTTAGTCAGTGAGATCTAACTAAGAACATTTCCGCATTACACTATTATAGTGCTATTATTCCACTTTAAACATCCTGTGGAATTCTGGGCCTTTCCATACCATACTGTTATGGTGTTTTTATTCTACTTTCAACATCCTATGAAATCCTGGACTTTGCAGTTTAGGGAGGCACATTTAGAGGGCCTCAGTAAACTACAAACTTCAGAATTCCACATGATGTTGGAAGTGGTAGAGTAATAGCACTATAACAGTGTAGAGCGGAAATGGCCTAAGTGTTGACTTATCGTTCAGCAGCTAATTTAAGGGGCCAGCTTTACTGTTACAAAGAGGACAGGGTGGCCCTGGAGAGTGGAAAAGTGAACTACCGGTAATCTCCTTTTTCCTTTTCCTTTCTCCTGAAATGCTCCTGTTTACCAAACCAAAGGGAGTTCCTTACATTCAAGCTACATATCCTCTTCAAGAGAATTCTTGCTCCCGAGTATATTCACAGAGAATATGAGAAATATGTAGCCTGTGGGTCACAGGCATCCTGTGGAAGTCCCCCCATAGCCTGCCCCTCCCCTTGGGAGAGGTTGTCCAAAAAATTGTCTCCAGGATTGGTGGCTTTGGTCAAAATTGGTGTGCAGGACCCTGAACCATCCACCAACCCAGCACACTCACAAAAAGAAACTGGAGGTGAATTGGAAGCCACTTCTGTTGAGATTTTTTTTTTAAAATTTTTCTTTCCCTCAGGTGCTGCCTATGAAAGGTTCCAGAGGCCAAAACGGTCTCCCAGACCTTCCAGTTGCCCACCCCTGTCATAATGGGAATGGTGACTGTGATGAGTAGATTGAATTTCTTTCTTTTAGTATCAGCCTCCTGGATAAGGAAGGTTATTCTGTCATTGTCCTGGCCAAATATCTGTCAAGAGCTGGACAACAGAAGGAGGCCTCAAAGGAAGGCTTCCGGTGGCATCTGCTGCCTCACCCTGTGCCATTTACCCTGAGCTCAGAAGTTACCCTGTTTGGACTACAGTTTCAAGAATCTGCAGCTGGCACAGATCCAGCATTCTCCATATCCAGTGCATGTTAAGGAACTCACTCAGAACATCTTGCTCAGAAAGCTCAAAAAACCTGGGGCTGCCACAGATGAAATATATTATTTTATCACTTAAGCACATATCCCGGCTTCCAGAGATCTGCTGAAATACTTCCCTCATTGATACTAATCAGTGGGTGGCAAGCCAAACACTCCTCCTCCCTCTTTTAATTTTCCTTTTTGCTCAGCATCGTTTACATCATCTACAGAAGAAAAGAACTATATTAAGTAACACGAATTCCTTCAGGCTGTTTTGTTTCAAGTTGCTAAACTGGTGCATGTAGATGAAATCCCTTTCAGTCTGGTTTGTAAGCAGGAATAGGAAGCAAAAAAGGCAAATTGTGACTCCCAAAGATATTCTGTATGGATGAGAGATGCCTGCTGAATGTATTTAACTTGTGATCGAAGGAAAGGCCTTGATCTGTGGAGGGGGAGTTGTCTATGTATGACATCTGAAGAGTTAGACATACTAAATTAAGGAGAAAAAAATGCACTGTTGTGAAAAACTGCTCAAATGACCAGAGAATGAGTGGTTTCTCCATTGGCAAAGCAGATAACAATTGTGATAAATTGTACCTTCCTCCTCACTGTTTCTTTCTTTCATGAGCAGTCAGGATCTGTGTGGCTATTTATTCTTCAACTTAAAAAAACAGGATGAAAGAAGCAGTAGGCTTGTCAAGATAGACTTTTCATGAAAGAGCACACTTCATTCCTTGACAACTGTTGGCTTTTGTTTGACCCATCAAACCTACCTTTATTCATGGTAATGTGAAGCAGTTGTGTGCACACTGTGTGAACCATACTAGAACAAATGATCTGTGTGTAGGCATGCAGGGTGTCTTGAGTCCTGAATTAAGGAAAGTTACTTTTTTGGACAGCAGCTCTCAGAATCTTCAGCCAGCATGGCCATTCTGACTAAGGAATTCTGGGAACTGTAATCCAAAAAGTAAATTTTCTATCCTCTGCATAAGACAACTCTTTTCCTGAAGTTGTTCACTTCTTGTGTGTACGTGTATTTAATGTAAGCTTCTAGCTTAAGAAGATCTTGTAACAAAAAGGAGCCCTTGGCTTAAAGTTGGGACAGTCATTCTGTTTTTTGTGGCACCAGTTTTTGAAGCATCTTAGACCACGCTGAAATCATTGAAGCCTTACTGGTGAATGGAGTTAAGGAACACTGAGGGCCTTGAATCTTGACATAGCATACATGACAATGACAGCTTGATTTGATCTTTGCAACGTATGAATGTGTCTAGAGTAATATGTTTCAAAATGGTAGGAGGAAACTCTTTGCATTGTTAACTAATACTGGTGTGAGGCCAAACCAATCTGTTCCCATAGGTCTATAAGGAAAAGTTCGCCTACAGTAATGAAATAGGTTTTTACAAGCAACAACTTGAATGGGTTTTGTTAGCAATTAATAGACTAAAATTTATAATAAAGATGGGAAATTGGCAGTCTGCAATCTGAGATCCTGTCCTCCTGGACCATGTTTTCTGGATCACCAAGAGACTACTTGCAAGAGGAGAAAGGTGGTGGAGACCACTACCATTGCTGCCTAAGTGTATTTGAATCCTCCTTATTTTTCCCCTTGTTTGGCCTGTGTTATAAATTTAAAAGTCTAAAAAACCCCCACAAGAGTTGACCCTCCTTATTGATGGGTTTAGCATTAATGGGTTTAACACTGATACTTGATATTTTCCCCCTCTCCCACCTCAAACACTTCATTTCTCTTGGAGGCTGTGATCAGTCTGCACAGTTCTTTAAAGCCCTTCCTCTGATCCTCCTCCTCCACCAGCTGCTGCCTGGCCAGCTAAGGACAACTAGCACCCTGATTTCTCAGGCTCATAAACGTTTTCCTAGTGTTCCCCTATTCCCAAGGAATGAGATGGGTGAGAGAGAAGTATAGGGCTACCATCCCGACCCCCCCTCAATTTTCCCTCTCCTTTCCCAGATCTGATTTGGACCCTGGGTGCTCACTGTCCCCATCATGCCCTGGCCCCCTTCCCACAGACTTAACACACATATTTTGATATTTGTGTTTTTTTCACTTTTGCAGAGGTTTTGAGCCCCTAACCCCAGCAAACATGTGGAGGGCTGACTGTACGTTTACTTGGGCAAAAACAGGATCCTGTAAGCTGCTTCATACCTAAGGGAAATAAGTGTGCCTTTCTAGTCCTTTCTACCAGCATCTTAAGACAAATTGACTGCATGTTTGGTATCCATTAATAACAGGAGAGAAACATCTGACTGTAAGTGGCCATGGCTTATCTTTTTGACAGTTCGAAAGTTCAGCTTTCCTTTCTTCGTCACCGAAAGAGTGATAAGAGCGCTAACCTTCATTTCAGGAAATAGATAATCGTACTGTGACATTGTTTACAGTTTTTCCACAGTTAATCATTTTTGGGAAAAAAAAATTAAAAAAATATAATCTGCTGCTATTGAGATTAACAATGGATGGTTTTTGTTGCGTTGGGGGTTGGGAGGGAAGCCACTACAGATATTGCAGCACAGACTGCATGCCTTACAAGTGTTTAACCATATTCTTTTTATGTCTCCTGGCCATTTCCTTTTATTCCTACTCTCCTGTCCCCTTTACTATGTATAGCATATGGAAAGGTTGAGAAGTGACAATCATGAAATGAAAGTTGACAGAAAATGCCTAATTTTTTTTTAGCAGTTGCAGACGAAGCTTGCTCATGTAGCTCACAAGCTGTGAGTAGGCTACACTGTAGTATGAAATGCCCTCTAATGGCTAAATAAGTGTATGACTAAGGTTGCAAGTGTAGCCAGTGTGGTTATTTCTCTTTTCTAGTGACTTCTTTTCGACTGCAATAAGTCAACACAGAGGTCAGTTTGAAACTTGGGAGTAAAAGGAAACTTGACTTGTGGGAAAAGCAAAAGTTCAGAATAATATTTTTGGGAATTTGATTTCAAGATAGACAATGACAATCAGAGACTTTCAAACGCGATTGTCTTGTGCTGTGGGAGAATAAATAATTCAGGAAAATATAAAAGGTTTTATTAATTTATTAATTGTTAGTAATCTTTTTGTTCCCACAAAGTCTTTCCTTAAAATTTGTACCATCAGTACAGAGAGATTTTTTTTAAAACATGCAAAGTTGTCTTGCAGTATCATTTTTAAAAGCCACTATATCATACCAAGGGCACAGCATTCCTGACCAATGCACGAATATCCTCACCACCAATGAATGGATAAAGTGGTTGCAGTATGACTGTCTTTAGATCTACACTGCTTCTGTACCTCTCACCTACAGTGAAGGCTAAGGAACTGGTGGCCCTCTAATTCCTATTCGACTGTACAGGCCTAGACAATAATGTAGCATGATGGTAGTAGTTTCTCCACATCTGGAGTTCTGCAGGTTACTATGAAGTAAAGAACTGGGCAAGCCTGGAGAGAACCAGCTCATCACAGCTTATGGAATACTGCGAAGGGGGAGTGGGCTGTATGGAAAAGGATATAACCTAGAGCAGAGCTTTCCAAACTTTTCATGTTGATGACATACTTTTTAGAGATGCATCATTTTGTGACACAGTAATTCAGTTTTACTAGCAAACCGGAGGTTAAATTAACCCCTTGTAAGAGAAACAGGCATGTATATAAATTGTGATAACAAAATGTATGGAGACACAATGTATCTCATGAAAAATATATGATTTATAAATAATAACATGCATTTCCAAGATTGTAGGTGACACACCTACACACTTCAGGTAACACACTGTTACTTCAGGTAGCACACCGTTTGGAAAGCCCTGACCTAGGGAGTGGCATGTGGAAGAGTTAGACGGTAAGATGAAATAGAGTTAGGGCAGTCAGAAACAGAGTGGGAACTAGTTGGTAGGAGGAAAATTGAGAAGATCAGAACTGGGTTTTAGGGAGCTGAGAATGCAGAGGGTGCGGAGAGGCTTTATTGGGTTTCTTTTTTCCAACTCTGTTTTCATTTAAAAATTGGTAAAGAAAATTGGTAATGCTTTGCCACACTGCCACTGGTCAACATAACCACTTGTCCAGTGGACACCTTATGCCACAAGTTTTAGATCCTTAGAGGGATCTTGACAGTAGAAAGACCCAAGAGTTGGAACTGTGGGATGAACCTGGGCACAGGTTCTGTCACTGTTACCTGTTTCTGCTATTGTGTCAATGATTTTACATTAAACTATGTTACACTTACGATGTTTAAACAAGCATTGTGCAGATGTGTTTTAAATTAGGCATCTGAGAATTACAATGTTTTGGGGGGGTTTTTTGAATAAAATTTAGAGATGCCTGATGTTGAGACTGCCCAGGTATATAATGGTATTCTTTGTTTTACTCGCAATTTTATGTATGGTGATTCTTTGCAATGAGAGTTTGTTTTGGATGTTTCATATTTTGATCAGTAACTACTGGATTATATATGTGTTTTATTAACCAGCACTTAGTAGGTAAGCTTCAGTTAGTATTCAGCAGTGTAATTTATTTATTTATTTATTTACTTACTTACTTACTTACTAAAACAGTTTACATGTCAGAGTCTGTAGGTGGTTTATCAATATAAAAATAAGGGCAGTTAATAAAATTCCATATATTAAAAGTAAATGAAAGAAAAATAGAATCGAGGTACTAAAATGTTATGAAATCAAAGTATTAAATTGATGTTAAGAGTAGGCAGTAAAATAGTTTTCACAGAAATAGCTGTGTTATCCACTTTCAGCGTAAAAAGGAGAAAGAGAGGGAGAAAGAGAATGTGGTAGCACATTTAAGATTCTCCATTAAGACCTTTAAGACCTGTAATGCTTTATTATTTTAGCACGAGCTTTCGTGAATATAAATCCACTTCTTCAGATACAGTACAGTGTAATATTAAGGCTTCAGGTATACAGCATATTTATACAGTTATGGGAGTGGGATAGAATGCAATAGGATTCAGGGATCCTATCTGCATCTTTCTGGATCTTGTTATGTCTTATCCCACTCCAGAACTGCTGTTTCATAATGGATAAACCATCAAAGCCGCAGTCTCAAAATGTTTTCACTATTTTCCATTGTGTATTGCCTTTCTTTCTTGGCCCTCTGGTTTTCAAATACAGTACCTTTGTGTAGACACTTTCCAGTGAGGCTTGGAAGCAAGTCGGTAACTGGTTCAGACTAAATAACAACTCCTTAGCTTAGCACAGTGGCTCCCAAACTTTGGTCCTCCAAATGTTTTGGACTTCAACTTCCAAAGGCCTCAGCCAGCTTGGTCAGCAGTCAGGAATTCTGGAAGCTGAAGTCCAAAACATCTGGAGGACCAAAGTTTGGGAACCATTGGGTTAGCATTACCTGTGTGCATTTTGTGTTTCGTTAATTGTTCCCTTTTCTTCCTTTTTACTCCTGTATATTATCAGTTCCCTGTTAGTGACAATCTACTGTTTACCATTGGGCGTAAACCAAAAAAAATATGTATATTTTCAGTGGAGAAGATCAGGAAACTTACGGATTAACACACTGTGGTGTCATAGTGCTGGAATTTATTCCAAGTTAGTACAAGATGGTGCTATTACTCTAGGATTGGAGATACAGCTCCTTTACACAATTGTACTATTACTACTACAGACACAGGAGAAGTGTAGTTCAGTGCCCACATGCAACCCCATGACAATTTTTGAGAGCTCTCAAGGGTTTCCACCTCAGCCCACATCAAATTTTATGGTCAGATTTCTATTTTGCTCCAGCAGTGTGTGTCTCTTCCCTTCCACAGTCTGAGTAGGTGCTACTGGCCTTCTAGAGAGCATTTGGAGAGAGATCTTACTCTTTTTGGTCCTCTATAGGGCTTTCTTCCAAAGCAGCTGGCCTTCTAAGACTGCATCCCAGAAAGTCTCCGACAGCCATCTGCAGTCAGAGGGAAGACCCTCTTGAGACCAGCTCCTGGAGTGCTGGGCTGGAAGTAAGGCCTGGCCAGGCTTGGAATATTAGAGGCAGGATTTTAAGACAGCTAAGGTGGCAAGGAGCACCCCTTCCCAAGAGCCTCTAAGAGATGCTGCTTGCCATTTGGCGAATGAGATTTTAAAAACTGACAGCAAAATGAACTACAGCATTTTTTGATTGCCCGAGGGGGCCAGTGTGGCAGTCCAGTCCCTGTTGGTTACTCACCTCTTTGCTAATAACCCCTAGATTCAGAATATGCTGCCAATTTAGGATTTACAATACTGATCTAGAGAGTGAGGGTCAGGGAGAAAGTGGTGCTGACTTTTGATTAAGTAAGCTGTAGCAAAATATTTACTTAGTTTTATTTCTGCTATAGTAGAAAAGACTTTTTGTTTTGTTTTGTTTTAGGCATAGTTGAACAGAATACTCAAAACATGCTGTGTGTTTTAGAGAAAAGGACAGTGTTGCTGCTGTTGTTTCCGGTGTTTTCTTTTTCAGAGCAACATTTGGAAATAAAGGGTAGTCTTACATGCAGAGAGGTTTTGTATGTGTGTGTGTATTCTACTTTAATGTAAATACAAGTGCCAGGAAATACTGTACAGACACATGAGTGTAGATTGAATATGTAGGTTGAACAGGAATGTAGGCTGAACAAGTTAAATGTTGGTTGGACATCCAGTGAAGATGAATGCTGAGATTCAGGAATAGGAAAAGTGAATTAGATTGCACCTTGTAGGTTAATCAGTGGGAATCTGCCTTAACTTCAATATATAAAATCTCTTCAGACCTAAGAGAGCAAAAACTGATGTTTTGGGTGTTTTGGAAACTGTTACGCCTTTTCAGAAAGAATCCGGGTACTTCAACTGAATGCTGGTGATGCAGTGTGAATAATGCTTCTTTGTGGCATATGATGTGCATTTATTTAGTGGTTACCCTTTTTGGTGGACAAATATATTAATTTTATATAGGAACAATCTTTGGTGTTCTTGGATGCATATATTCTTTTAAATTGCATTTGTGTGATGTGAAGTTTAACTGAGAGTCAGTGTTGTTGGATCCTGCAAGCTTTAACTGTTGTAGAGATTTATACTCCAAGGTTGGAAAGATAAACATTCGCCATCCATCATTCAGTGACCAGAAGATCTTACTGCTTTAGCTATGCATGCATGAATGTATTTTTTATAGATGGCAATTTCACAAAAAGGTCTTTTTGGAAATATGCTCAGCTTATATCAAAGTATGTGGCTAACCTTTGTTCATGTCCTTGTTCATTTCCATTCTCCCTTTTTTCCCTTTTGTCTTTTTACTGTTTTTATGTTTTAAAAATATAATCTTATTGTAAATACCCAATTAATTTTTTTAAAGGGAAAGAGAAAAGAAAATCATTTTTTGCATAGTTCATAGTGAAATTATTGAATTTGCTACTACATGATATAGTGATTGCTGCCAGCTTTGGCTGGACAAATTGGATTAGACAAAGTCCAGGAGAATCAATTTTTCAACAGCTACTAATCATGATAGCTGTATATTACTTCCACCATCAGAGACAGTTGTTTTTCTCTGCCCTGAAGTCATTTCTGACTTGTGGTTATCTTAAGTATATCACAGGCTTTTTTTTTTTTTTTGGCAACATTTCTTCAGGGAGGTTTGTCTTTGCCTTCCTCTGAGGGTGAGAAAATGTGACTTGCCCAGAGTCACCCAGTGGACTTCCATGGCTGATCAGGTCTCCAGAGTGATAGTCCAACACTCAAACTACTGTACTATGCTGGCTCTCAACTATCTCAATAGTTGTGGATTCTAAGCAAGCAACAATGTCATGCTCTTGTACATCTTGTGAACGTCCATTAAACATCTGGTGGCCTCTGGTTGTTTTGATTAGTCTTCCTAGTTCTCATCTTAAGCCTCTGATTTTTGTATGACACCAGCACCACTCCACTAACATGCACCAATTTCTCCTCATTACATTTCTCCTCATTAGTCTCTTCTTTTTTGCATTCAGTTAAAGGTGGTGCTACTACCCATGCTCCCTCTACCTCCCCCCCCCAGAATGACAAATTTCCTTAGTTCCTATGCTTAAACCAAATCTATCAGAGTAGGGTTTTTTTTAAGTGCTAAGAGACTAGCCTATAAGGGACCACCCATTTGGAATGCTGTAAGAAAGGCCACCATGCAGTTACATGATGCTTTACTTGTCATTTGCAAAGATGTCTTGCATATTAATTTTATAACAGAGTGTTAGAACATAGGTATCCTAGTCCTTGCCTTAATCACTTGCATGTATCAGCTTTAAATTGTTGTGTCCTTCTATAAAATAATGCTCAGATTTTGCTTTCTCCTGTGTCTGAACTTCAGTGAAGAGAACACCTCTTTTATTTCCAACCATCAGGAGTCATGGTTATTACTGAAACACACTACTGATGTTTAACCTCTAGCATTTTTGCTTCCTTCACTGGAGTGCAGGAAAAAAACTACTTCACTTTTCTCTCCTGTAGTTTTTATCTTTGATTATAACAATATCACTTCCCCAGTCATTCTAAGCTGCAGTACTCTTGCTCTCTTTTTGTTATTTTGTGACCCTCTAATGTGAAAAGTGAAAAACAGCTGATGTGATTGACTTGGAAAGAAGTTCTCTGTGGCCAGGTTGCAGCAGGGAACTATTAAATTATTGGTGTTACTTCAAATTATTAATTTTTTAAACCCAACACCTAGGTCTTAGATTTGTCCAACCCTCTTAATCTAAACCTTTATAACATGAGTAAAGGTTCAGTTGTGTCCCTTGATTCTAATGGAAAATGAGAGGGTCTTCTTGCCATTTTGGATCTGGCCTTTTATATCACATGAGAGAGATGGCAGAAGGGTTGCTTTCGGGCAGCCATAATGAACACAGACAAATGGCTAAATATATCTTTGTAGACCATATGTTAAGCAACATAAGAATTTGTTGTGCATGTTTTATTCCATAGGTCATTGTTGTTGTGCAGTACTTTATCCAGGCTAATCTACTGTTACTACTTACAAATAGCCATGCAACCAAAATTGATATCAATATGAATTGGTATCAATATGACAAGGTTTGACAGAATCCATGGAAAGAAGATGAGCTTTTTCTAAATGCTCCTTCAATAAATTCTCTCAGTTCCAAATGAAACTGAGTTTAACCACCACTACCTACAACTACCACGCTGGTGAAGGAAGATTTGCCTTTTAGACTTGCCTATACTTGGCAGAATGCTGAGGAAAACACATTAACCTAGTCCTGAAGAAGAAAAAGGGAGTTAACTAAACGAAATATTTTGGGCAGCTGGCTTAACAACTCCTCTGTTTTCACAGACCCTGGGAAAACTCACTTGCCGTTTGGCAACACTTTAATTGTCCTCACTGTTTGAGAAATGTCTAATGATCTTCTGAATCCCTTAGAACATTTCTTCATGATAAAGTTATTACAGTGAGTTACATGTCAGAGAAGAAAGCAAAAATGTTAAGTTTCTAGCTGTGTAGCGTCTTTACTCACATAGCCTGGAGTTTCATCATGTTTGTTAGGAAAGTATACATCCATGGCAGTATTTTCCTATCTAGAGAAAAAACAAGAAGTTCTCTCCAAATGTTAGGAGCCTCTTTAATTCTGCCAGGGTGACATTCAGTTGCCAGTTAATCATGCTGGAAAAGTTTCAAGGCAGCAGGATGAACTACTGGCAGTATGACATTTTGCTTTACTATAGATAATAGAAGCTAGTCAATTTTTTTCCACTTTCATCTTATTTACTTTTCTGTAAATATATAAATAAATTCACAGCAACAAATTAATGTGTGTTTTTCTGCCTCTGAACTGGTGGGCATAGCACATTGTGATATGATGAAAGGAAGTGAGAGAGACCATGTGGTCAATCGCTGTGGTCTTCCATAAATATTAACATCTAACAGATTTTATTATGCCCGTGAAAAGAGAACAGAAGCAAGTAGAAGCTTTTCTGGTGAAACTCTTTCTGGCAGCCAGAATATATGTTTTAATAGCAACAGATGTCTCCATCTAAACTCAAGCTTGTCTCCCACCATTAGGAGCATTGCCTCCAGGTTCTTCCCTTGCTAGCATCATAAGCCCTCAAAACAAAGGGGTAGAAAACACTGCAGGGGAGATAGGGCTGAAGGAAGGAAAATAGATCCAGGCAGTATCCAAACCATTAATTAAACACTGGGTAAGAGAACTTCAGTGCTCTTATCAGGAACATTTTTCTTATCAGGATTCTAGGGTACTGTGTACAAAAATAATTTACTTTCAGGGAATAATAAACATTAATTTTTCTAGATTCTTGTTTATTCTCTACAGGAACCATGCTAGTATGGCCGTAAATATATACCCCATGCAGTTCCTTGCTATACTAAATCCATGCTGGGAAGGATAACAGTACACAAAATGAGATTATTACCATGAGCAAAGGAAGCAAACAAAAGAATTAGTGTTATGTTATACATACAACCAAATATCAATTCTCTTCTTATTATATGCATACCTTCCACTAGCAGTCACCTTTAATTTTTAAAAAGCCAAGCTACTGTAGTCTTCATATTGGGTTTTTTAGTTTCATATCTGTACATTTTTGAATGGAAGTGTTTAGGGAGGAAATGGAGGACATGGATTGTATCATTCCAGTGTTAGAAGGGAATTCATGGGAAAACATATAACTAAGCCAAATACATGTCATTGTTGGAGGAACAGGTCTGTTTTACTGCTGTTTTAGTTACTTCTTTGCACTTGGTTTTTTTGTCATGGATTATGCAGGTTCAAATTCATCCTAAGAAGCAGTTAAAATACTTTAGCAATGTGTTCTTATACTTCTTTTTACACTGTCACATTTAAGTACTTTTTTCCCCAAATAAATAAATACAAATCTAGGGTAATGTCCGAGTACTTTCAGGGAAATTTACATTTTGAAAGACACTGCTGGAGACTAGCAAGGACATGCAATTACTGTATGTAAATCACTTCAGTTGTTTCCTAATCTTGCTGAAGAATTACAGCTCCCTCATCTCGTCCCACTCACATTTCATTATAAGCTGAAACTGTATGTGTAGTATGTATTAATTGACCTCTGTGGTTTTAGTTATGTTTAGTGTACTTCTTACTATTATTACAGAATCGTGCTTTATTTTCAGACTAAGCTTTGATGCAGACATCCCAGAACAAGTGTTAGGTGCATGAATCTGTGTATCTTACTCAAACTGTGTATGTGTGTTTCTGGCATGTCTGTGCCTCCGCAATCCCGCTTGTGAGGCCCTGTTCCATTTTTAGTAGGCTTTTAAAATAGGCTCTCATTACTGCATGGTATCATCATGGACACCTGTCAAACATAAATGGAATGGGCCTAACCAGCAAAATTACATTGATCCGTGAAGTATGCCTATAGTGTGCATTATGGTGAATAATAGGTACCTTTTCTACAGAGGATTTTTTTTCCTGAATAACAACAACCATGTTTCAATATAGCCAGTGATTTAATATAAGGCTTTGCGATTGCACTTTGTGTACTGAGGGGCTGCATTTACTAATGGTGAGGTAATTGATGGGAAGAATTAGTACTATAAAGTGTTTTTGTTAAGTATAGCGTATCTTCTTCAGCATTCCCTGAAAACTCATGCCTGAATTCAGATGTATGTAGCACAGTAGAGCACTAGATTATGTATGATATTGGAAGCTGAGCAGGGTCAGCCCTGGTTAGTACTTGGATGGGAGACCACCAATGAATACTAGGTGCTTTAGGCTGTGTTTCAGAGAAAGGGACTGGCAAAACCACCGCTGGGTATTCCTTGCCTAAGAAAACCCTATGAAATTCATGGGGTCACCATAAGTCAGCAGGTGACTTGAAGGGACATGTGCACTCAGTATAGATAGGATGTTTCCATGACATCCTTTTGGCACATGTGGTCTTGTGCTGTAATCCCACTGGAATATATCAGTAAGGAGTCAGACAGGACTAGCTGCATATTCTCTTAGTGGAGAAGGTAGAATGTGGGTATATCCATATCCCACTGGTACACTGGAGAGAGAATGTGTGTATGTACATGTTCACATGTATGCAGTATGCTGGCTCAAACAGACACATAAATATGGGCAATTGGAAATTCATGAATATTGCTTCTGTTGTTTATTTTAAGGTAGTTAAGAAATCTATTAGTGTTAAGCTAATTTCTGATTATATTATACAAATCAATAGATCATAAATGTCTTTAAATGTTAAAGGAGAGGCCTAAAATGTGACAGTTCCTCAAGAGTACAGAAATATAAGCTGGAAAATTTCATAGATCTTATATCTTACCCCCAAGCAGAAGCACATAGGCTGTGACAGATGTTTGAGAGCCTCTTAGGTCAGAGAGGTCGCAAATAAGGACTGGCTAGGAGTGCAGGACCTTGGATAGCTCCTAGCTGAGAGTTTGCCCTCATAAAGTCCTCAAGCCTGGTTGAGGCCTTCTATTCATTTTGAACCTGATCACCCCTTCTGGAATGCTCTCCTTTCTTGAAGCAAAGAGATCCTTGAAGAGTTAGCTTTCTGGCCTTGAGCCTTGTATCCATCACCTGACAGTCAGTTTCTGTACTATGTGGTTCAGACAATAGTGAAAATAATGCTCATGGCGTGCAAAGGGGTTCCTTAGAAGAATCTCTCTTAAGAGGTGTTGTCTCAATCTGGCGGGAGAGTGCAATGGTTTGAAGGGGCTTGTGGCTGCATCCCAGGTTTGTAGTCAGTAGCTGGGTTCAGCATCTCTACAGCTTGCGTTACTCTTCTTTGTGAGCTAGGTGATTTCTTTCTATGTCATAGTCCTGGTCACCACTTGACTTCAGGGTTATGGCGATATATTAGATTCTGTATGTGCATTACACTGTCAAGTGATGTACACAAACTCAGAAATGCTAAAACAGAAGTTGTCAACATCTTGTAGCACAGGAATAGTAAAGAAACGGGGGTGTTATTTATCTTGCATATTGAGTTGCTACAGATGTAGTGTTTTTGAGTAATGCTCAAGTGTTCTTGAGTGAAGAAAAGGGGAAAAAATGAAGAACAGAGGTCTTTACACTTGAAGTTGGTGGGTGCATTTGTACTTTTAAGAAAGCTTTGTGTGTGGAAGTCATGGGAGGCAACCATTCACGGAATGGCTACTGCCAGTTTGGGAGAAGGCAAAGTACTAAAGTTGACTCAGGAGTAACTTGTCTACAAAACTGTGTACAAGGCAGAGATTTGGTCTAAGCCACCAATATTGAAATACCCCATATCGTTCACCCTATATACATAGTACAGTACTTTTGTGTCACAAACACTTAAGTATCTTTTGCTACTAGATCAAATTGTTATTCCTGCCATTTTAATTAGGTTATACATATTGCTAGACTTTTGTTCAGACTTTTGTTCTACCATTTCTTTTTTTGATTATTGTAATCTTCTATTGATTGGTCTTAGTCTCCTGGTTTCTGTTCAACATTCTGCTGTTGAGATCTTTTTAACTAACCATTTTTATTATGTTGCCCCACTTAAGATGTCTCCTTATTGGATATGAATCTTTTTTTAAGTATCCTTTATATGCTTCTTGTTCCTACTCTTAATGCCTTAGTTCTCCTGTATTTAGCCCTTATTTCTCATTATTGCCCTGCTAGGGATGATGTAGCTAGAACTCCATGTTCCTTAGCTGAACAAGGGTTTCTTACTCTGTCACCTGGTTCTATCTTTTCTCTCTTGCTATTCCATTCTCTTGGAATCATTTACCTGCATATCTGCAGCCTCCTTCTTCAATTACTGTTTTTAAATCTACATGTAATTTTTTTTTGTTTGGTTTTGTTTGCTCTGACTAAACTTTACCCTGACAACTTAGTATATTCAGATTATTTGTAAATGGACGATTTGCTGTTCATATTTCAATACATTAATCTGAAAAAGATTTTGTAATAATGTATGGCTGTATATTGACATAGCTCCTATTATTGGAAATCCTGAAATGGATTGGTTCCCAGTGGAAGCTGTCTAAGTGCATTGAGCTAAATGTGGTTACAGATACTTTTTTGGTTCTTTATGTGAAGATTGGTAAGGTTGTCAGGTAAATAGGAATGTTAGGGGCTAAAGTTTACATGCTGCCTACATCCTCTAAGCAGTATAACCCGGCTTCTACAAAGGAAGACAGTTCCCTGGTTTGTATGAATTTATTGTTCTGTGTCAGTGGTTCTTAACTTTTTCTTTGTGGAGGAACCGCTGTAAATATATTTTTTGGCTGGGGACCTCCAGCACTTAACTCAAGATTTAAATATTCAAATACTTATTTAAATAGTCAAATATTTAATTAGAGTTGTTTGTAAGGGGTCTTCACATTTGGAGAGAATGGAGAAATGAGTAAATGCACACATTCCTATTGCAGTACTTATGTTGGAATCATTCCATACAATTTTAAAATAAGCAATAATAATATCTTGAACAACTGAACATCATTGGAATGCTGGGATCTGAAGTTTAGGGAGCAGTACTTAGAATTCTTAGGCAGTTAAAGTGGAAACCTGACACTGTACTTTTGTAGGGTAAAAGGACTCCCTCCCCCAGTGTTTAAATCTCTATTCAGACTTGAAAAACCATTGAATGACCTCGGACAAGTCACATAGTCACAGCCTCAGAATAAATGTTGGCAGGAAAACCCTAGGATAGAATGGCCGTATGTCAGAGTCACTTGAATGCACATAACCAACAAATTATTTTAGTAAAACACAAAAGCACTTCCAGGCATGGAAATAACTCCCAGTCTTCTTGAAATCTTGCATTACATCAGGATAATCCCTGCGTTGAAATGGATCAGTGTTTGCAGACCAAACTGATCATCAGTCTTCTCCAAAGTACAGAATGTAGCCATCAAAAGGAACTGAATAACCATTAAGTTCTGGGCAGGACAGTGATTAACTGGTACTGTAGGACTTCGTGCAAACTTAACTTAGCAGTCAAATGAGGAGCTGAACTTGAGTCCAACAAGCTCAGCTAGGAAAATCTACCATACATCAGGGTACAAAACAGTCTAAGCACATTGTTCTTATGAAGGGATCAAAAGGGCCTGTTAGGAATCCATGAGCTTTTACAGCCCATTAACTTCTAGGAGCCTACCTGGTTTTTTTTCTTTTTTCTTTTTTTAATGTAACCTTCTCAAGATCATATGCTATGCAGAGTCATAACACAGACTCTACCTTCTCCACGTCCCCTCCCACTTAAACCCACAGGAAAAAGAAGTGGGAGGGGAGGTGAAACAAAGCTTCCTTAAACTGAGCTTCCTCCTCTTCCTTCTCTCCCCGCCCCACCTCTTCCTTCTCCCTTTTTATTGTCCTCCTCCTCCCACACATGTTTCCCACACATGATTGTTGTGTTGTTGCACCAAGTGTTTGTCAGGGTGAGCACATCTATAAATGCTAATAACTTTGGCCAAGGGGGGAAGAAAGAGGGGACAGAGAGGCAGGAGCAAGAAAAAAAAAGAGAGAAAAGGAAGGGGAGGTCCTGCTGCTGCCACTGTTGCTGGTGTACCAACACCGGAGGGGCACACTTCCCGTTCAGGCACAGGGTCACCCCTCGTGGGCCTTGCAGCCTGCTGCTAACCCTCTGCCTGCCGCCAGAGAGGGTTCCTGCCTGCCACTCATGCTCACATTCCTGCCCACTCCTCTGAGGGTGGGTATGACAGACAATGGTGGCAACGGTAGAGGCAGCAACCGTTCCTGCTGCTGTTGCTGCCAGCAGCCCTGGGAATGCCGAGAGTGGAAGCAGCCCAGCAACAACAACGCATTGCACCATCAGCTGTAGCCCACTGTGAGGATTCAGCAGATGCCATCTCTGCTGCGTATGGAACCTCCAGCTCAAACGGGCAGAGGTGTCATTCCTCATGAACATGTCACTGAATGGATGGCGGCAGGAAGATGAGGGAGTTGACGAAGTGTGCCAGGACTTCACCAACTCGTTGAGTGCCTTCCAGTTAACCACCCTGCAGTAGCAGCAGCAATAACATAGGGCTTATAGCCCCAGCGCCTACAGTAGCTGCAGCCCCAGGTTTATGAGCATGAGCCCCTTGGGAGCAGCAGGGCTTTGCAAACCCCCAGGTTGAGAACCACTTTTCTGTGTGTTTTCAGCCAAAGTACAGGGATATGGTTTATGAACTGGCATATCTTTTAACAGATGTCATGACACCTGTGTTGTACAGCAACTTTGCTTCTACAATTCTGGGCTTATCAAACAACCCAATGAGATTTGTGTTTATTGAGTTCCTGGATGTGGTGCGGACTCATTCATTTGGCTTTAAGTTTACATGAGGTCTCTGAGCAAACAGTGAATACAGATTTTTGCATTCATTTTCTGGTTCAAAGTTCTCTTTGTACATTCTTGAAGTGGTATGTTTGACAGCTCCCTTACTTCTTGCTTCTAACAAATGCAGTCTTAAAGATTCTGGATTTCTTTTCTTGTGTACGTGTGTGTGCGTTTGTAGCACTCTCCAGTTTTATGTATTCAGGATTTGTTACATTTTTTAATTACCAGGAAAAAGTAGCTAGAGTTTCCTTTCCTTTCTAATTCTTCCATGCTCCTGGTGATCTAAGAGTCCCTGCTGTCGTCAAGTGCAGTTGGCTTAAAAGCAAATATTTTACATGCAGAGATTTTCAGCCATGTAAATAATGAAGCCATTACCAGTTTAAAATAGTTGTTCTCAATGATGTGCTTTAAACTGCATTTAAGGGTGATGGCTTGGCAGCAAGAGAGACAGAAATATCAGTCTCTGTTTCAGTTGCTATCACTACTGAAGCCAAACTGTCTGTACAAATGTGTTGATAGCGGTGATGTTCATTGCCATGTCACATAAAAATAAAGGAAATGCTAGTTGTACAAAGCTCTACAATCTGCTATTGCCAGTTCCTCTAGGTGAACCCCCAGGTCAGGGGATGGGCCAGTTACAGATCCTCCATATGTCAGTTGCAGCTCTTGTTAACTTTCATCCATTCTGCCTAGATCTTAACAGGAACTTCAGTCCAACAATATCTGGAGGGCCACATCTCTCAGCTAGATGTTAAAGCATTTTTGCTGCAGATGAGGAGTAACAGGTACATGGTCCATTGCTCTATAATTCTGTCCCAGTTCTGTAATATCATTGCCTTAACATTCTTTATCTCAAAATTGCCTAGGTGGCAGTATCCCTGGATTAAGCCATGTAGAAATGAAGCTCTGGAGCTGTTCTGTATGGAGCTGAGACAAAGAACCCAGTTGTTCTGCTGCTACAGAGATGGTTCAGCACTGTAGGAATCAGCCACAATGATAGATGCTTCATCATAGTTTGCTTTGCTTTTGCCAGCTTTAATTCTCAGGGAAGTGAGGAGGGTGGTTGAAGCACACCCAGGCTCCATCTCCCCCAAATCAGAAAATGATTTGTACTGTTGTATGGTTGGGTATGGGTGTGATTATGTGTATGGCATGACTTAAGAGTTTCTCTATCTTTGTGTATATGTGTTTGTTTGCTTGTGCATACATCATGTGTTAGTCCCCAGTGCAATGGGGACAAAATGGCACACCTATCTGTTTTCTTGTACACAAGCAAATGGAACCAGTATTTCTGACATTTGACATTTATTTCAACATGAGTGTTACAACAGTGTCCTCCACTGTTCCTGAGGGCAGCAGGCTATTCCAGTGGTGTAGGAGAGACCAAAGTGCTCACATAACTGTGCCCTCCAGTAAAAAAAGTTGCCAGGGAACCCAGAGACATATCTGGGATGGGTTGGGTGGCATCACTGTCTCTAGGATCTGTCACCTTGAGCCAGCTGCTGGCTTGTCCAGTTTTCCATGTTTGCTTGTCTCCTAAGATGCTCCTGTCTCTCCCAGTTGGCTTTTGAACGGCAGTTTTTGTCCACATACCCAATGGAAGGGAGTTTCTAGACTTTTGAGTCCCAGTGAAAGGACTTTGCATGATCATGGGTTTTTTAAAAATCTGTCACCAGTTTTTTTGTGGAAAGAGGAAAAGGCAGAAAGAAAAAGGGGGTTACAGATGATGAATGATCTTATCCAGACCCCTGTATAATTGGCAGAGTGTTCATATGATAAAAGCCTTGTTTTGATGTAGCCCAACCCATCCTCCTTACTATTCCAGTTTAGTGGCCTGTTCTTCTTGGAATAGATTACTGCTAAAATTACACTGAGAAGTACTGAAAATGGAAAATACTTTTTTTAAAATCATTTTCTACTGTATTTATTTACTGTAACATTTTTTTACTTGCATGGCTTTTTCCTCACACCCCAGAGTTCCTATTGGTAATACAGTAACTTTATAAAGAACTTTAGTGCCTAGAGTCCAGAGATTTGGGTACTTTTGAAATGCAGGATTAATTATTAATAGGAGTGGGAATCATGCTCTTTAGAATCTTCACAATTTGAGGGAAAAATCAATTAATTATTACTATAAATCTCTGTGATTATGCTGCAGTCGTATTGCTGGGAAATTGGCCATTAACTACCAGGAAATCGCCTATCTCCTATCAGTCAGAATTCAGCAGCACGAGCAAGCCCCTGTTCTTTTTATAAATTAACTATCAACGTGATGCATAATTGATAACCATCTATAATAATAACAATAATCTCCATGAAATTGTGATCCTGGTAGGCAGGAGATTTGTTACAGTCTTATCCTCCTTCCCACACTGCCACTCCCAACAGCATCGTATTGCATTTGTTAACTATTAATAGTAACTTCTGGAAGAGTGAGGCTAAGCTTTTCCCAGGGATGCTGTGTTGGAGAAATAGCAAGGATCATTAAAGCGGCATTATTCAGGCTCCAAAAACATGCTGATGATACTCTGCCCTTAATGGCATTTGTATGGACTTCTGGGGTTGCCTTGTAAAAGACAGTAAGCAGTATTGTTCTATGGGAGAATAACAAAAGGAGCCTTGACAGTGAACATAATTATAGTCCTCACATGAAATTTTAGGGTTCAGACATTCCCCCTACAGTGGAAGTTTCCAACTGATTGAGGTCACTACAAACTGTGTGCCTTATGGCAACCCCATGAATTTCATAGGGTTTTATTAGATAAGAAATACTCAGAGATAGTTTTGCTAATTCCTCTGAAATATTGCCTACAGCACCTTGTATTGATTGGTGGGCTCCCATTACATTTTTGTTGTTGTGTGCCTTCAAGTCATTTCTGACTTAGGGTGATCCTGAAGCAAACCTTTCACAGAGTTTTCTTGGTATGATCTATTCCAAGAAAGTTTGCTTTTGCCTTCCTGTGAGGCTAAGAGAGTGTGATGTGTCCAAGGTCACCCAACAGGTTTCTGTGGCCATTTTACATTTTAAAATCACAATTTACTTTCCCATAAATGGTACAAACCAGGGTTACATACAGCTGGACCATATATTGAATTCATATGTAAACTAGAGACCTTCAGAAAGATTTTGCAGCTTTTTCTTATCCTAAAATGACAGTTCTTTTTAAAGTTTGTAGCTAACCACGTCTTTCTCACAGGATAATGTCAAATAAAGCTATCTCTTGCTGCACACCACTATTTTCTGGTTTTTACTATTTAGTGTTTTATGGCTCTTAGAGGCCACAGATCATTCTAATCATGCTTTACTATCAATTAGGCTATTTTTATGTTTTTGTGACCTTTGGGTTTTGAAACAATTTTTTGTATGTTTTATACCTTGGGTTTTATAGAAAATAGCAAAGACTTGGAATGATTACTGAAGAAAAAAAAGAAAGTGCAAGGCACGTTTACAGTTGAACATTAAGAAAACTAAAATAATGAGCACAGGTGATTTACATAACTTTCAAGGAGATAGAGACATTGAAATAGTTAAGGATTTTCCATACCTTAGCTGAGACTTTAATCAGAACGTAGACTGCAGTCAAGAAATCAGAAGATTAGGACTCAGAAGGACAGCCATAAATTAACTATATAGATCTTGAAGTATTAAAAAAATGTACAATTTCCACTTTCTATCTATGGTTGTGAAAGCTGGACAGTGAAGGAATAGGAAGAAAAATCAACTCCTTTCAGATGTGATGCTGAAGAAGAGTTCTGTGGATACCCTAGACAGCTAAAAAGACCAGTGAATGGGTCTTAAAGCAAATCAAGCTTGTTCTCTCTAAAATGAGGCTGTTGTACCGTCCAGGTTTCACGACCATACATAGAAAGTGAAAATGATACATTTTTATACTTAGGGTCTAATTCATTCATAAGTGGCCATGTCATGAGAAGACATGACTCACTAGAAAAGACAATAATGCTTGGTAAGATAGATGGCAGTGGGAAATGAGGAAGACCACACTACGGATGGATAGACACAAGCAAGTCATGGCTCTGAATCTGCAAGACCTGAGCAGAGCTATGGATGATTTACAGGTTTCTCATTCATGAGGTTTTCACAAGTCAGAGTCAATTTGACAGCAGTTAACAACAGCAGATACTTTGGGGCCAGCTTGAGCATGCTGATCCTTCCGTTTCTCAGTTGCTTCATTCTGACTCCAGTCCTGTTGGCACTCAGTTGCTTGAAGTCTTGCTTGATGGAGAATGAATGGTGGAACACTTTGATGTTCTGTAGAAGCTGTAGATTCATTGGGTTAGGATTCTCTACCACATACACATAGTATTTTATAGGCACCTATATTGTCTTTCATGTTTGATTTGACTTCCCTTTAAGTACCCAGAAGCTGTCTTTTTTTCTCTAACTAATTATGTTGATATTCGTACTTTTTGCTAAGAAATCCACTTTGCTGTTAATTTACTTGAGAATAGTGCTGATCATAGGGAGACTTTAAGGGAAGGTTGCCAGGCTGTTAGCAGGTGCAAGAGATAATGCAGTAAAAGCAGCTGACTAGGCACTGTTTCAGCATCATAAGCTGGAACCAGAAAACTACATCAGTAAAACTGGAAGTGTCTTCAAGAACATTCACATGCCAGACTGTGAAATCTAGATAGAGCAGAGCTCAGAGCATATTGTCATTGCCATAGACATATGCTTCCTAGGGAGAGAGGTAGGTGGAACAATTTGTCCAAAGACCCTTTCAGAGAAAATATACCTTGTAAATATTTTATAGAAATTAATCATGAGAACCCCAAACAATAGATTTATCTGGATGCTCAATTAAGTGATCTTAATGAAACTCATCAAGGGCACCATTATCATTATGCCCCTACCCACCACTTTGTTATCCAGAAAGTGATGAGTTCTCGCTGAATCACTGATAAGATTGTCTTACATGGTGAAAATTTAATGTGTTCTGTATACAGTTGCTTGAAATCTAATATTTACTTGTTTATTTAGGTCTCTTTTTGCTTTGCCACTTTTTCCAAGTTCATGTAATAGTGATGACACATTTGCAAAACACAAAAAGCCCTCCATGAAGAAAAGAGGAAATACTTTTATGTTTGTGATGATGCTATAGCATTAGGAACATCAGAGGTTGCCTTACATTGAACCATTCTTTGGGCCCATTTAGCTCACTATTGTCTATGTTAACTAGGAGACGCTTTCCAGAACTTCAGAAGAGAGTTTTTCCCAACTTTACCTGAAGATTCCAGATGGTGAATCTGTGATCTGATTCATGGAAAGCGTATACTCTACCACTGAGCTTTGGGCCAATGTCAGGTCTAGCTTTTGCACATCTGGTTCAGAAAATCAAATAAACATCTGCATTCTCAATAAGGGGCTTCAATGTTTTCTTGGTCTTTTGCAGATCTTTCAGGCATACTAAAAGAATGTCCATACTACAAAGAAAGTATATGCTCAGATACTAAAGATGGCTTTGTCGAATATCAGATTTTGAAGAATATCGCAAAAGATGGTCTTGTTTATGGCTATTTGTAATTATTGTTCCAAGCACACTTGTTTTATACCAGAGTGAGTGGTTTGCAGGGGCTTCAGGCCACGTGAGCATACAGAGATCACACACACACACACACCCTGCCATCAAGCATTTAGGCCAAAGAAACAGTCAGTCATATTCCTAGGAGCCTCTAGTGGACAAAATAAGCTTTTTGGTCCCCTGGGCTGTTTGTAGTTCCAGGTGAGCAGCCCTTTTTCAACACTGGAAGTGGTATCTGATGACTTTTCATTCTAAAAAAAAAATTGACCTCCACTTTCCCGAGAACCCACATTCATTGTTCAGATTACATTTAAGACATATAATCAATGCATGAACAATGTATGAGTACATACATTACATCCATGAGCATAGTTGTAAATACAATCAGTTATGCTTATGAAAGGGTTTAGCTATCTACAACAAAATTACAGTGGAGAAGAGCAACATATGAAGATTCATTCATTCATTTGTTATCATAAGCTGCCTGGGTGTTGTGGTAATGGGCAAATGCTGTGGAAAGAATGAAATAAGGCAAGCTCTGCCTACAGCCTGCAATCTTAACTAACTTCCCTGCAGCTTCATCTGTGACTGTTTTCGTATACAAGATTCTAGCATACTGTCTCTAGGGATCTATCGAGATGCAGCAGCTCAGAGAGTGACATATATCTTTAACAACATTCTGTCCCAGGCAAGTTGGGAATGAAAGGCAGACACAAGCCTGTGTTTAGAGAAAAAAAGTATTATAGCAGTTTTGTGTTTGCTATAATGTGCAGCTCCTCTTAAGGCAGGAATGGGAAAAGCAGGGGTTCATGCAGCTCTCCAAAGAACCTAATATGACCAGCCAGACTCCTTCAGTGGCAATCTAAAAGACAATTGGCTGAACTTTGTGCCTGCAGCTAGGGGCCATAGGGAAATTTTGCTACTTGAGGGGAGTAGTTTCATATAGGCTGAGATTGGTGGTTTATTTCCAGATTGGAAGTAACTTCTGGTGACTTGCTCTTCTCAGCCTAAAACAGCAAAATTGTCTTCTACAACCCCTCTTCTTCGGGGCTTAGAAAAAGAGGAGGGGCTTTTCCAGACCTCACATTAAAAAAAATATGGGCAGAAATTTTGAAAGTGGAAGGAATGGTGGAGGTGTAGCTCTCCCCTGTGTGGTGGAGCAGATATATGGCCCCCAGACCTGTGATGGTTGCCCATCCGTGATTTAATATTTAGTTTCCATGTGTCTGCAGCCTGAGTTTTGAATAGACATGAGGGTTCTTTGATAGGCAAAATGGCTTAAGGATTGCTGATGAAGGGACTTTTTAGTACTGGGTACTGTACCTTTTATTGGTGTGTTTTCAAATTGTTTGCATTTCAGTGCTATAACTTGTTTATCCATGTTTTATTAGTATAACCGTTGTTTTCATTCTTATCTGTATTTGAATCTTCCTGTGAGCTGTTTTGAGTCCCGGTTTTTGGAGAAAAGATGAGGTATAAATAAAAGGAAAGAAGAAAAAAGGAAGGAAAATACGTGGTTTTCTGTGTAAAATAGAAACGAATTACTCTCAGATACCTTTTGAGGTCTTCATGGTGGAAACCAGAAAACATCTCAAGAGCCTTACTGTTTTGCATATTCCTAGTAGCAATTCACCTGCCTGTGAAAATGCAGCATTCTCACAACATGATTCTGGTGCAGTACCCATGTCTGTGACATGCTGCTCTTACATCCATTATTTGGACAACTTCATGAGAATGTGCGGATTTTTAACTAGCTTGTTGCGGTTGAAATAAACCTATGGAACTGACACAAAGATTTGTGTAAACAACTTTCCCCTCATTGCAGAGTAGATACTGGACATTTGGTTTGTTGCTAACTGTCTTAGGGCCAAAAGCACGGAAGCTGTTTTAGCCTGATAATATAGATAACATCTGTACCCACTTTTAATACAGTTTTTTAAAAAAGAAGAAGGGCCAACGATGTACAACTCTCTTTTCGTTTCAGGATTCAGAGTGACGTTATGCACTCAGACTACTGTGAATTTCCATAAGTACTTGGCGGATTGCTTTGTCCTTTGATTCCTAAAGTTGTAACACACAGTAACGCAATGGCACTTGTGGACAAACACAAAGTCAAACGACAACGACTGGACAGAATTTGCGAAGGTAAGCCTTGATATGAACTATGCTATAGCCAACAAAATATGCCAGAAATTTTTGGAAAATTTGTTTCTTGTTCATTCATGTTTCTTTTACGGAAAACAAGTTTAGCACAGATAGCATCATTGAAATACAACATGGTACAGAATGCTGCACCCAAGTCATATTTTTGTATTTTGTAATTGCGTACAGTTAACAGAATTTTATATTTCTTTTTTTGCGAACTAGTTAAGTAAAGGTATTAGTAATAGTCAAGCAATGGCAGCAACCAAGAAAAACTTTGTGTCTATTCCATAATTAAAAAAAATATATATTGGCACACATGTGCCATAACATCTTACCACATGTTGTTACTTATGTTTTCTCACCTCTTCTCTGCCCCAGACAATCAGATGGAGTGAGTGTGAGCAAATGCTTATTGTAGTGAGATTGTAATGGGGTTTAGACACTGGATATATTACAGGGTATGCGGGATTGTTGTTGCAGTTTCACACAGCAGCTGTGTGTTCTGTCTAATGTATAGTTAGTTCACCATGATCGCCATGACTTGTAATTGGCTGTCACATAATTGGCTGCAGTTTTAATCAGTTGGCTTCACTTGCTCCCTTATATGGACAACTTTCATGTTAGAAAAAAAGCCATCTGCTGTATATGTTTACCAGACTTTTGCTATTATTTTCTTTTATTATTGCTGAGTGTTACAATGTATATCTGCACTTCTGAGACTTAGACACATATGTTTATTTGTTTGAAAGGGGTTGCTTGTGGTTTTCATGATAAGGCAGAACACACAATAGCATTTTGGGGCTATACTTGGGTCCATTTTAAAATATTTGTTAAGATCTCTCTTTGATAAGTATTTTTGCTGGCTCTGAATAATCAGAATTGAAAGGTTCTGTTAATAACAAATCTGCCATCTAGGTTGAAAGAACATGTACAAGCTTATGGTTGTGTGTCCTGCATTTACACTTTTAATGTCTCTCAGATATGATATTTCTCTTTATAAAAGAAACAAAATTTTTGACTGAGAACTTCAGCCATGTACTCCACAGTCATTATCAGCTTCCAAAGTTCAGGCTGGAAAAATGCAGCATAATTTTCTACAGTGTAAACTCATTAAGGCCGTGCAGGAATGCAGAATGGTAGCATACAGTCTGTGATGGTTAAACGTCTCTCTTATCTAAGACTTTTAAAATAATATTAGTTATGAGGCACAATCCTGGATTATGCTTACAGAGCACAGTGCACTAGCAGCACCGTTCCACACAGCTACTCTTTTTTGCCCCTCTACAGAAGACAGTTTCCACATGCATGAACATGACTCAATAGTCATGTAGAGGCTGGGGAAGGGTGGCACCCAGGAAGAATCTGGCTGTACTTCTGCAGCCAGGAGAAGAGACAAATATTACCCTCCCACTTCTCTGAAAAGTACATTCCATATTTTCTAGAGGTCCAGGAGAGGGCAATGAATGCTGTCTTCCTGGAGTCATCTTCTGGTAACTAGAAGCTGCCGTCTGTGGGGAGGGGGCAAAGTGTTGCACGAGGAAGTACTGAATATCTCCTTTCACAATATCCTGAAAATGAAATTCCCAAGTTATGCCAGTGCATTCTGGCCTTGGTAAACAGGCAGTCTAGGAAGTTAAAAGTTTTCAGCTGTTGTCCATTACCCAACAGCTTTTACAGTGAGTGAAAACTTTTAAAAAATTTCTGCATGCATGGTCTGGATTGTAATTCAGATGAGAAGGTGATTACAGATAGTTTGTTATCCCTTTGGGAAATGGTGGTAAAATATACTGTCTGAATGGAAACAACATACATGAATCAAGGTGGTATTGTTCAGAGGGGTTTCCTTCTTCATAGTAGTACCTTGGTTATCTTGAAGTAGTGATGTATTGTATATGTGTTGTAGACACTGGGGATGTGGTTCTTTGTTGTTAGACAACTGCAGTGCACAGAACACTTTTTCACTTTAGTTCTTATTCCTGTTATTGGGCTTTTCCAGGATAATTGTTAGCATGAAACAAAACCAATGCTAGTACTTAATTTAGCTGTGCTGCACATCTAGACAGTGTGCCTTACATTTATTGTGTTACAAGGCAAATAAAAATAGTGCCAGGACTGAAAGTGTCAGACTTTCTAATGAGTTCATTGATACTTCTGTTCAATGCGTATTGATGACCATCTTATAAAACTTTTAAAGGCAGTGGGGAAAAATGGAATAGAGTGCCATCTTTAAGCAGTAGCTTAAATCACGCCTTGTGAGTAATTAGCTCCTTCTGAGATCTGCCCAGCAAGATGGTTTCGAGCTGTATGATTCCTAGAGAAAATGAACCTAGGCATGAATAGTAAAATTTGAACTGTTCTAAGACCGAAGCTCTATTATATTCTTTAAAGCACTGTGCCTTTAAAAACCATATGAAAATATAATTATGGCTTCCAAAGAGAATTATGACATAGGTTTTTGTAGGCCAGAGCCAGCTTCATTGCAGATATGATGGTAAGTAAGCTCTTCTCTACAAAAGCTGATTTAACATGCATTTGTTAGCTTTTTAAGAAAGTGTGGATTGGGAAGGGGAGGTGATTTGCTTCTACAGCATAAGTGTACTCCAAGGGAAGAGATACATCTCACAAAGGTTTTTGTGTAATGTTTCTGATAGCAGATTATTCAATGGAACCTCTATTCTCCCCCACACCATACACTCAGACAACTTTGCTCGCTGGTTTCAAAGTTTGCCATGAATTATTCAATCATCTGCTGAGAGTGGGATGGTTCTGGTGACTGGTTTCCACATACAGGCGTCCTGTAAAATATTATTGATACCACTGTCCCTTGGGAAGCTGTGTCACCTATCAGGCCAGGGTAAATTTCAGATTCAAAGCAGAGCGAGTGTGTGATAGAGGTGGGAGGGGATGGGGTCTTCTTTTTATCATGTAATACAGAAAAAATGTGAAAGCCATTCCACCTGTCAGTTTAATTAACCCAATCAAAATTGGGTTAATCTTCTCCAGAGCAGAGTGAAGTATGCTTTCTTTGTAACCCTGAAAAAAACTGCTGACAACTGCCAGAATTATATGGCGGGGCGGGGGGAGAGAGAGAGAAGCTGTGCTCTACCCATCAGAATGCCATAAACACACAGGTGTAGTGCTCTATCTCATCTCTAAAACAGACTTTGAACCTAACTTAAAAGGGTTCTATCAGGCAGCTTTAGATTTTTCAAAAGCAACCCTTCCAGTTTGATGTTCGCTATCAGATGTGGTTGCTAAGTGTACAAGAAACTTAGGTGGATCAGAGGACAAGCTTACTAACAGAGCATTAGATACAATTGAAGTTTAGATTATTTTCCACTGAACAATGGATTTTACAAGTCTTTCTCTTCCATCTGGATTCTCTGGCCAAAATATTTTTTCCTAATCTGTAAAGGTGCAGTTTACATAAAACTAAAGAATCCATTTGTAGTTTGCCAAGTACATTTGCAATTTTAATTATACTGAAGGGATTTGCTGCTGTCACACACCATACAACATGCTTTTGTAACTAGTATTAAAACATTTATGGGAATAACAGATTATGGCTAAATGCAATTAAGAAATACTTTAAAAATAATACTGAGAAATAATTTCCCCTGGCTCAGGTTCATGTGCTTTCATTTCATTTCCAGCTTTTCAGGTGGCTATGTTTGTTAAGTGATGGTGAAAAATACACACCTTGAGAAAGATGCAACTTTTTACTTCATGTAATAAATCTGGGTGTTTAAAAACATGATGGCAGCCGAGAAGATAATACAAATGCTCTTCTTTAATTTAGTTATAACCAGTTGACTTTATTACAAAGGGGAGCTTGTTAATCAATCCACTTGTAATATACATAATATAATGGTCCATTTGTAATAGCTACACTTGCCACAGAATCTTCTTTTTCACATAGAAACAGCTGTCTGTTCACTACAAAAAATAAGATGAGAATTGCATGTAGCAGTATAAGAACAATCCCATTAAGATTCAATGGCCTCAGGCCAGAGTTTGAACATGTTACTTTTTGGACTCAGTTTCTCATAATCATAATCTTCTATATTGGCTGTGGGCTTCTGTGAGCTGTGATCCAAAAAGGTAACTTTTCCAAACTTTGCCTAAGACCGTGTCTGTACAGGAAATGGACATCTGTCAAGGTCCTGCTTCAGCCCATCAGTGCGAAAATAAAAATGAGAGAAGCAATACTTCGAAAAACATTCAGTATGCCATTGTGGTATAGCCATCGTTTCCCTTTTTCTTATATCTGCCATCTATAAATGGTATATAATGGCATACATGGGAAGGTGCAGAAGTTGATGAGTGGAGACAGAAGATTCCTTTAATTTACTGTCATCTGTTTAAAGCGTTAGAGAGAAAATAAACTTGTGCCAAAATATCTGCAAAAGACAATATGCACTGTGTCAGTTGTACCAAATTTAAGCAGAAGGCTTAAACCACTGTCTCCCACATTGTGCAGTGTGTCATAATTATACAGATAGAGCAATCGGAGTATTATATCCAATGTACTGTAATATATCAGTTTCCAGCAATTAAAGAAGGGGAAGGAACAGCCTTTGCTCCTGTGTGCTGTGGTGGCTGTAATTTTAGACATTGAACAATTGCCACTGCTTTGGCCAACACAACTGAGAGTCAAAATGATTGTCTGATCCTTTGTAATCATCACTGAAGCTCTCCTAGATCACCCTTCTGTGTTTAACAGAAACAAATTTGGCTCTGAAGCAGAAGTACTGAAGCATAAGAGGTGGCTCCAGCAGTGTCTTTGCAAATAAAATAAATGAATTTACTCTTGTTAGCATTTATGCTTCTTAGATGCATTAAAATCAAAGAGAGATGATTCCTTATAGCAATATAGCCAAATGTTATAGTTAACAGAGTTCAAGTGAATGCTGCTGTTCTGTGTATTTACTTAGTAATTTTTGGCCCTTCTCTAGTGAATGTTCCCCACTGGCTTAAGTGGACTTTGCTTGACTTGTAAATGAGATACAGCTTAGGTTCCAAATCAGACAGATGTACAATTGTTTCTACCATACTGAGGAATGTAATTCTTTTCTCCAAACTGTGCACGTGTTGCTCCCTTGTCTTACATCAACTAAAGTTGGAGCACAGGGGAATCTATATTGACAAGATTTAGAATGTGAGATAGACCTGAAACAAGCTGTGCAGATAAACATCTTGTACATTGCATTTAGTGAAGTGTAAAACAAGCAAATGAAGCCCCAACAGCTCGCTGAGCATTACCGACTTAACTCAGGATTTTTTAACAGGGGAAGCAATAAAGAAGGAATATCATATTTGCTTGGTTTATTTGTCTACCATCGCACAATTCCATTGCAGGCCTGCCTTCTTTTTTACTACCTTGGCTTTCATGTTTCATGTTGTGGAGTCTAGACAAATGCTGGCAAACATTTAAATGTTTCTGAACTCCATAGACAAATACCCTGTCTGGAGAGGAATCCCAGTCCTACTAAGAGAGACTAGAATTTCCTGTTGAACGGCCAATATTGCGTTGGAACTGTCATTGTTTCACAGAAGGCAGTTCTGTGTTGCAAGATGGCGAGAACCAAATGGGTCAGCACTGAAAGCCCACATGCAAAACATCTCATGAATAAAAGTGTTGTAGTAACATATTTGCTAATTCTGTTGCATATAATGACACTAACAGATAATTTCATGATGAGTCCAACAGCCTCTCTGTAGGTATGTTGACCTTAACATGAGATGCTGTAATTTTGCTGATCGATAGCTAACCTGAAAAGAGAAAATCCACTAGTTGCATTTTTAAATATATAAATTGTTGGAACTAGAAATAATTAAATTTCAAACTACAGGACAGATTTGAGTTTTTCTTTATAATCGTGTTATTGCTCTCAATCCATTTATGTATAAAAATGTACCTTAGTAATCAGTAGAGCCAGTGTCTAATCTACTTAACAGAAAAATGAAAGTTGGTACAGTACTCTGAGATTGTGTGCCTTTGCTTTTCAGATAAGAAAATAGGGCTCAAGACGGGTAACAAAAATGCCCATTTACTGTGGTCAAAGGAGCCATTACAATACTACTGCCAAAAAAGATGAACATGTTGGATGATCAACAACCTTATAGTGATTCATGTGTTTCAAAGGGCATTCCTTCATTATCTCACCAGCACTGTTTTCTTCCTATGCCCCAAAGGCAATGAGAGAAACTATGAACTGTGTAGATAGAACCTGTGCTTTCTTCCATGGGTTGGCATTACATTTGCAAGATTATAATATAGCATGACCTCTGGAAGCTTTGAGTTTCTTTAGAAACTGTTTTTGCTATGTTACCAGAGGAAGAATGAACAATACTTGTGGTTACTTAGGGCCCAGCTATAAAACTAGGAGGAAATAAATGTTCCAAGTATACCAGCAGAGAGATGTATCACTGTCTGTAACCATAAAGAGCAAAGTTGGAGCTCCTCTAATGTGACAATATCTGCTCCACAAAAATGACAGGCCATCTTCCTGTACTAATTTTTGTTACTTTTTATTGGAAAGAAGTGTCCCTTGGTACATCTTGCCACAGACTCTTGCAAATGTCATTCTAGTAATTGAGTGGCACCACCAAAGAGAAGTCTTTAGACTGAAATACTAAGCTTTTCAATAAAAGCTGGTAATAAAAAATTATTGAAATTTATGCATGCAGGTCAGGGATCAATATTCTAAGAATTATTAATAAACTGAATTTCTTAGGCCTGATCTGAACTGTGGGTGAGATAAATCTAGGCTTTTATCACAGGGTTGTTTCCAGAGTTCTTTTACTATCAGAATGAGCTTTGAACTTAGGATCCAATAATTTGTGTTTGAAATTCTGCAATTATTTTTAAGGAACTCTCAGAGTATTTTCTCATGGATATTGAAGAGAATTGAAGCCTATATGCTTCCTTTTGGAAGCTAAGCATGTTTATTCTTGGATGACCATACTATATTTCATTTTTAGTTTAATGTTATTTCAAATTAAGTTGTTTAGTTTGTAATCTGGATCTCTTAACTGCCTCTCTGCCATGTATAGGAACAAGATTTCTGTCTGTTCCAAGTATCTACCATGTTTATATTTCCTACATTTTAATAGTTCATTGGTATCTATATCCCAGTATGAAGAATTCAGAATGTAGGAGTTATTCCTTAACTTCTCTGTACAGTTTGGTAATGACTTTTATGCATTCATAGAGCACTTAAACATCTAAAAGTCTCAATAAACTGTAAGAATGTTTATTTCATTCCTCTTACAAAAGAACCACAGGGTACTAAAAATGATGCACCGTTATCCAGATACAGTATCTGGCAGTATTAACCAGCCCGGTATGGGGAATTTGAAAGACATTAAGCAAACAATTTTGTATATGTTTAGTGGAATCAGGATTTATGTGACATTAAGAAGAAAAGTTTTATGATTTCTTAAATTTGTTAGCATTTTTCCTCCACTGACCAAATGAGTTTTAGGTTAGATACTACATTATACTGTGTTCCAGGACATTTGTTTTGATGAGGCCATGTCTCAAAAGGAGGAGGCACAAAAAAGCAAGAAGTCAGCTCACCCTTTCTGGAACAATTTGGGATAAAGCTGAAAGAACCACTATACCCTCTAAATCTTCCTGGGAATTGATAGTTTTTCCATTTGAGGGCTGAAAAACCGAACAATGGAGGAGAGCAAAAACCTTACATAGAGTAAGAGTAAGTGTATCTGTCTGTGTGACTTCATCTGCAAATACAGATCTGACTTCCTGAGCGAATTATGATTCTGCACCACACACAGGGCAGAAACACGTAAACATAATTGAGAAAATAATAATGAAGATAAAATGAAGATAAATATACAGTGCACGCCCCATAAAAAGACCTCCCACAACAAGTGAATCAAATAACTGTTTAAATAAAAAGTCTTCACTTGCCAGTGAAAGGAGAGCAGAGGAGAGGCCAACCTAGGCTCCTGTGGAAAGGGATTGCTCAATCTGGGTACAGCCACTGAGAATGCCCTCAGACAGGCCTGCAATGGGGGTGGGACTAAGAAAAATCTCTCCCCTGAAGATCTTAAGACTCAAGCAGGTGCATACAGAGTGATACAGCCTGGGCCATTCCAGGATAACGTTCTACAATATAAGTACCTAGCTGACAGCCAATACCATCGATACCAAATTTTAAAATTGGCACACAAGGATATTTTTTGTATGGGCCCTGAATAATCATGACAGGAGTCATGTGCCAGTATGTGGTACCTATCATGGCTGTCCAGAGGCTGTTCAGCCCTCAGGCTGGAAAACGATCTCCACTTCTGCAGTATAACAGCATCAGCAGCATCAATAATATGGCAACTCTTACTTCTCTCCCTCAAAAAAAAGGAAAAGCCTTCCCCTAATGCTTCCTCGCTTTTTCCCAACAACAGACTTGAACTAACACAATTCCCTACTTCCTTTCACACTCTCCTGTCTCACAAGCAAACAATCACACTCACTGTGACTTTTGTGCCTCTTCTCTTGGCCATCCTCGAACTCTAAAAAAAAACCCATATGAGCTTCACTAGGTAAAATAAACAAAATAAATAAATAAAAGTGTTACTTGCTCCTGGTTTAAGGCACCTACTAATTTTTCTTTCTGACCAGAGAGAACAAACCATCTCCCAAAAGATGGAGAGATTCTTCCAACAATGTTTAACCTCAGAGAGTCCAGGGGGAGGGTAACACCAAAATCAGGCAATAAGCCACTTCTTACCTTTCTGTCCAAAAATGGAGATGTACAACCTTCTCTATGCTGCCATATTTTACATCAATCTGGGGAGCCATTTTCTAAGCATAAGCTATAGAACCTACAGGCCTCATTCAGTTTTTGGTCATAATGGCAGAACGCAATTTCCCAGACCCAGCCTTAACATCAGGCTGCTCCTGTGACCTGTAAGAACAAAAGTAGATAAAAATAGCATCCAAAAATAATGTATGTGACTAATTAAGGGACTCTTTAAGAGTCTGGATCCTTACAATTCTTTTTTTTACTCCCAACTAATAGATTGTCATGGAAAAAATGTTTTTGAAACAAAGACAATATCATGGTTCAAGATGAGGAATTGGGGAGAGGTAGCAGAAGTTCCTCTGAACATGCTCAGGCTGCTTCTATAAGCCCTAAGGAGTTGTTTCGATTTAAGCCATAATAAAATGACATGAAACAACAAAGAAGATCAGCGAACGGTTGGTGAGACAGGAACAAAATAATGGACGTCATTCTCTTTTTTGAAATTGAGTAAGTGCTCCTGCACTGGAGCTGTGCAGCAGGACAAAGACAGCTTTTAAAACCGTTCTAAAAAGAAGATTAAAAGTTCAGAAAATGGGATGGAGGAATTTTATCTCTGGTTGGCATTCATGTAGTGGTCTATCCTCAATAGAATATACAGAACCAGCTGACATGCAGAACTAGCAACACATCTGAATTGTGCTCTGATGCCCAGGCTAGCACCCATAGTCCTGATCCGGTAAGATATTGGTTTGGTTAAACTGGATTTTCTGTTAGTTGCCAATCAAATTTTTTAGGCAAGAATAATCTAGTCCAGGGCCATTTTTAAGTATGTTGTGTCTGTGTATAAATTTCTTAGTACAAATCCCCTTCATCACACACTGTCTCCTGCAGTTAAAAAAAGAAAGAGGGATTACTAAGACATCCTGTCTGTATTTGGGTCAGAAATATAGCCCAGGGGTATTTGTATGATAGATGCATTAGACTGCATTAGTGACTTAGCTATCATAATAACACAATACGCCATCATGTGACAGCTGGGCTTCAAACACTTTACTGTGGATTAGCCCTAAAAATGCTGATGACAACAACAACAACAAAAGGTGACTTATTCTTGTGCTGTTTTTGTTCCTTGAGTCTCAAGATTTGCATGTGTACTTTGCACCTGTACTTTGATACAGAGAAGTGAAACATTATAAGTCTCTCAGTATGGGCTGCAGTTTCATTCCATTTTAATAGATGGAACATCTCTTGGTTGAATAATAATAAATTTATTGCTGCTTCTGTCTGTTGCTTTTTTAAAAAATTTAAAATGTTTTTTTACTTTACTTTTTGGTGTTCATAAAGTATTTGCTTTAATTTTCTGGAATGTTAACCATGTGTGGAAAAGGCTAGTAGGTGTTCAAAGAGGGAGTATTATTTTCTAAGTCCTTTCAGCTTTAATGTTACATCATTGTACAGTCCACATTGGGCACAAAGATGGTGAAGAATATAACAGTTTTGCCTATACTGTGTATCTGTTTGTGTGTGCGTGCACATGCATTGATCTATATGTATGCGAACATTGTATCAAGAGACCACAGGTAAAGTCCGTTCTTCTCTTTGGGTTTTATAAAACCAAGGCTTTAAAGCCTTTGATCCTCCCTTTTCTCTGACCTCTTCTCAGGTCTTAAAATTATAAATTCCAGATTACACCTCTGCAATTTTCTTTCCTGGGATGATGAAAGGATTTGAGAATTATGATAATAATACAAAGAATCCTTTTGGCGAATAATTAGTGAAGCTAGTAGTTTGAGATTGTCCTCTCTTATTCCCTGTCCCCCCGCCCTACTCCCCTAATAGTGTGTGTGTATGTATGTGCATGCGTGCCTGCACACACACACAGATGGACATAGTGTACAGTGTTTGTGAAATATTGCACAGCTGCCTATCTTGTTTCTGAGCATGATCTTATATATTTGGATATCCTGCTTCTTGGGGTTGGGATGGCTGTTCCTGTTTAATATGTCCTTAGGTCTGTGTGGTGGATTAGCATTTCATCAGGATGGATTAAGATTGAATTGACATTGACGCTCCTTTACCATCCCCCATCCCCTCCCTCCTCTCACTGGAGGTTTCTGCCAAGAGAGAAGGGTAGTATAATTTTAAAGAAATGCCATGGTATGCATAGGAAGTGTACAAAAAAAAAGCAGCTTGTGGTAGTTGTGGTCTGAGGAGGGATTTATTACTGAGGTGGGATGGTGCACTAGGTTGCATCAGGCTAAAATGGTGTCACATGGAACAAAAGCTTTAGGGGTTTTATTTAGCCTTTAATCCTCACACACTGTTTGACTAGTTGTCCATGTGAGCAAGCCATCCCGAGCAGGAAGGGATAAACCATCTGGATTAAGTACAGCAGCCCTTTTCCGTGTCTGAATTGTACAGAAAAGACCTTTCCATTCTACAGTTTTTGGAGCCAGACTGAGTTACGGTTAGCTCTTTCTGTGTTTTGCCGACTAAAGTTTCGAAGAATTAATAATTCAAGCTGCACTTTGAAACAGTAAACCACCCGTTCGGCTGTCTCCTGAAGCCACAGAAGGATTAAGATACAGTGCATTTTTGTTTTTGTTTTTGTTTTACACGCGTAACTGAAGATTTGACAAGAGAATTTGCTTTTTCGCACTTAAGCTGAGTATTGACGGGGTCCCAATGCCAATTCCAAGCAAACATATTGGCCGCTCTCAGAGCTGGGATGCTGCAGGATGGTATGAAGGCAATTGGGAAAATGAAAATGCATTTGAATATCAGCGACCTCCGGGGAGAAGGAATTCTCTAACCTATGGTGGCGAGGGAGTTTGGTATGAGCAGCCAACACATAGACCACATGATATCATCTTACAGGGAGGTGCTGAAATGAAACAAGAGCCGTATCCATACCAGGAGCCAGTTTTTAACCAAGGTCCTTTACGGAAAGGTTCTGTTCCTGACTTTGCTTACTATGACAGGCAGCCTGCAATGTCTTCACGAAGTTCCTTGCCTCCTCAGGATTACTACAGTGACCCATCCTTAGCGGCTAGATCACCTAAAGATCCACGCTATTATAGAGACCACATGATTAACAGACCATTATCGAATTATGGCATGCCAAGTGCCAGGTTGGCTTGGGATCAGATGCAAGTACGGTCACCTGCCCCACATGAAGCAAACCGCTTGTATAGAGATCCTATGACTAAAATGGTCCCCGAGGCACAGCGGATTCGGAACAGAGATCCAGCAAGGTATGGTGTTGAACCTCCCACACCTAGATATGGTGCAGAGCCTCCACCTTTTTCTAACCGGCAGGTTTATAATGATGCAGTGGACAGATCTATGGATTCTGCAGCCAGCAGACAAGTTACTCCAACATGTTTGGTAGTCGATCCAAATTCAACTCCAGCACCTGATGGAAGTGCTGTTCTACCTGGTACTCCGGTAAGCCGTGGCTATGGACCAGTCAGAGAAAATGTCAGTGCAAAGGTTCCTTATGATGGCTATGAAACAGCCACCACTCCTTCTCACACTCAAATGCCTGCACCTTTTCCAGGACAGGATATCAAGAGGAACGTGGATCCAGAGTTCTTGGCGCTTTTGCGTTCCGAAGGAATATCTGAAAGCACACTCAGTGCCTTGCTGCAGCAAGGATTTGATTCTCCAAGCATGCTAGCTGTGATGGAGGACAATGATATAAAATCAGTTGCTCCAAATCTAGGGCAGGCAAGGGTGCTTTCTCGAATTGCTCATACTTACAAAACAGAAATGCAGTTGCAAAGGCAGGACAGGAAGAGCACCATCATCCGTCCAAGACACAGATCAAACAGCTTTAGTCACCGAAGTGAATTGCTCCAGAATGAGTATGGGACGCTTCCTGCCACTAGTCCTATGGCTGATGGTGCAGCAGTGCACCAGCCCCCAGCCCCTTGTATGCAGCCTGTGTCTCCAAGGGTAGCAGAATTAACTCGCCGTCCTTCTAGTGCCCCAACACAACATCTGCTGGAAACTGCAACTTACCCTGCATCTGGCTTGCCTCATCAAGTTGCCCCTTTTCTTCCCAGTTCTGCCTATGGTGCTTCTAGCCCTTGTAATATGCATGCTCGACAAGCAACTGGCTATTCTGCTCCAGCAGGAATACCTATGAATGCACTACAGACAAACCCACATCCAAGTCCCAAAACAGCGTACTCAACCACATACACAGTACCCATGGAACTGATGAAGAGGGAAAGGAATCCACCGTTGTCCCCAATGCAGAGTCCTCACAACAGCCCGCAACTCCTTCGAAAGCAAGGAGGCCAAATAGAACCCAGCCTGGGGCCAGCAGGACCGAGTTTTCCAATGCAGCATTCTCCATACCAGAAACCCACAAGACGCACGGGGCCACCAGTCATTGTCTCCACTATGGCATCACCTGAGCCAAGTAATTATTTTCAAATATATTACTTTGTAGAGTCCTTTAGGCCTTTTGTAGTCATGTTTATTTTATTTGTAGAGAAATATTCAGTGTTCTAGTTTCACATATCAGTGCGAGGCGACATTACTCTATATATCATGCCAGCTCTAACATTAACTGTATAATTTAATTGAGAGTTGTTTTTAAAAATTCCTGTTGGCAGCAAGTATGCCAGAATCATTGTTCCACAGTGATTTGTTTCTTGTAAGAAACCTAAGATTAGATACTATACGCTTTCTAGGCAATTAGGCTGAAGGGATCTCATTTTTAGACTTACTTCTCCCTCTTCTTATCAACGTAAATTTGTTTCTCAGGGGAAGTGGTTAGTGTTT